>JAGDFM010000394.1:0-31399 GCA_019155715.1 Phytophthora pseudosyringae
GCTTCGTCTCGAGCAGCTTCCCTGAGCGTCATTGACGAGCAATGTTCAGCGCCAGCGGCTTGCTAGTGGGTTTTGTTCCAGTAGGTGGGCCGTCGTACAGATGACTTCCCAATGAAGCACGCACCCGAGTTCGTGGCCCCGGCTCGAGAATTTCTATTGTTTCCTTCCGAGTGTCCCGCTTTGGAAAGCGAGGCGCTTCCTGTTAGTGGGTGTCGTAGCGAGGGTCTGCAAATGTGTACGCACTGCAGAGAAACGATAGTAAAGTTGAAGAGCCCGCAATCTATCGTGGATTGCGGGCAAACTCGAGGCTGCTGCCAATGTATGTGGACAGCTGGCTACCCGCACACTCACGTACGATCAGTGCACTGATGATACTTCGGTAGACCGTGTCTACTAGACACTAACATTCGGCTGCAAATTATAACAGACCTGTGTGTACTAGCATGTCGTTGTGGTAAGACATTCCAACGAACGCGTGCAGTTGATTCGGTGCACTCTAGGAATGAAGAGCGAACAAGTACGTGAAGAGGATGGGAGGATACCAATGGACTGAAGCTGGCGTCGTGTACATGTACATGACATGTATTACCATCAAGATGCTAGGACATGCGGGTCGGCAGGTGGTGGGGGCCAGATGAACCTTGACACAGCTTGCATCTGCACAAAGTTCATGTGGAGCTTACACGTAGATGGCATGTGGAGATGTGACCACACGGAGTGACTTCTGTCACGCTCTCAACTGATACACAAGCGCATCTCTTCTCGGAATGGACTATTGTATAATAGCAGTCCGCTCGGCAGGGAAGTTCGTGAACGTATCAAACCTTGACGGTAATTGCTAGAGCACATCCAAGATCTGCAATTTACCTGGCGTGGAGGCTCCTGCAGTGCAATTGCCAATTGCACGTCTCGCTGTCCGTATTAGAGTCGATCCGGGAAAGCAGCAGATGCTTTGCTCTCTTGTTTAGCCTCACTTCAACGTCTTGGAGCAAATCCTACAGCACCGATAAGATCGCCGTGTTTGCGGGCAGCACGTGTGAGTCTACAGCTCACGGCACTGCCTCGGAGACCACCTCGAGTCGACTGGTCCGAGTTGGAACGGGTCTGCACGCTGACCTTGTGCGAAGATAACTGAGACTCGATCATTCGTCAATCTTGCTCCTTCTACTCAAGTCACAAGCACTCCACTACAAGTACAGCACTGCAACAGCCATGAAGTTTGCTTCGAATTGCGCAACGACCATCGGCTCCCTCCTCCTCGTTTCGGGCGCAGCCAACGTCGTTCGAGCTCAATGCTCCGACGTTCACATCGTCTTTGCTCGCGGGAGCGGCGAGATGGCGGGACTCGGCATTTGTGGGGAGCCGCTCATCAGCGGCATCACCTCCAACCTCGGCGGCATGAGCGTCTCGTCCTACGCGGTCAGCTACCTCGCGTCCGTGGATCAAACCAGCGCCGGACCGGGCGCCACGGACATGACCAGCCACGTCGTGTCCGTGGCTCAAGAATGCCCCAACACGGTGTTCGTGCTCGGAGGCTACTCCCAAGGCGCGAGCGTCACTGACATCTCGATCGGCATCAAGACCATGCTCGGCACCGGTGAATCCATTCCGGAGACATTGGCACCGCGCATCAAAGCCGTCGTGACGTTCGGCAACCCGCTCAAGCTCATGGGCCAAACGATTGAGAGCTCCAGCTCGGCGTACGGCTCCAAGGCGATCGAGTTCTGCAACATGGGCGACCCCGTGTGCGGCAACGGCTTCAACACGATGGCGCACATGACGTACCCGATGGACAGCGTGCCCAGTGCGGCCGAGAAGGCTGCAGCCTTGGTGAAAGGCGGCGCGAGAATGCTGCGTGCGTGATTCTGAGGACGCTGCGACTGTCTCCCCCCGAGGTGAACGTCGTTGCGCATGTGCTGTCTTCGTGAAAACTCATGTCTAGATTACCGTTGTAGTTTAACCATTTCAATCCTGTACGTGGTCATTGTAAATCTGCTCAATCTCTGCTTCATTCAGTCCGATCTCGAATGTCGTCTCCGTTTTGAATTCGTGGCGTGACTCGTTTTCCTTCAATAAATTGCGTCGCCCAAGCATTATTGTAGTGTTGCAGGAACACACAGAGGAAATGCGCAGTCAACTTAGTAACCATACATTAGCCTCTTTGTAAACATGATGCAAGTAGACTTGACCTCACTCCAGGACAACACGTCGAACACATTCAACACATTTATTTTCTTAACAACAATCTACATACAATTCGGCAGGCCTGTGGGGGTCTTCGAAGCCCTAGCGAGTGAGCTTTGGCATTCAGTAGCGACCTACGCACGCAGCGCTCTGGTGCCTCCTCCCTTCACCAACGCTGCAGCCTTTTGAGCCGCAGTCGTGACACTGCCGTCGGTAGCATACGTCAGGTGGGCCATCGTGTTGAAGCCATTTCCGCACACCGGGTCCCCCGTGTTGCAGAACTCGATGGCCTTGGAGCCGTACGTCGAGCTGGCGCTCTCGATGGTGTCGCCCGTGAGCTTGAGCGGGTTGCCGAACGTCACTATGGCCTTGATGCGCGATGACAAAGTGTCGGGAATCGTGTCACCGGAGCCCAGCGTCGTCTTGATGCCGATAGCGATGTCCGTGACGCTCGCGCCTTGCGAGTACCCGCCGAGCACGAACACTGTGCTAGGGCATTCTTTTGCCACGGACACGACGTGGCTCGTCATGTCGGTGGCGCCGGGGCCAGCACTCGTCTGGTCCACGGACGCGAGGTAGCTGACCGCGTAGGAGGAGACGCTCATGCCGGACAGGTCGGAGGTGATGCCGCTGACGAGCGGCTCGCCGCAGATTCCAAGCCCTGCCATTTCGCCACTTCCGCGGGCGAAGACGACGTGGACATCAGAGCAGTCGGCGTTGACGAGGTTGGTGGGGCTGGCGAGAACCAGCAACAGGGATCCGAGGATCGTCGGGAATGAGGCGGCGGGAAACTTCATTTCGTGAGGTTCGAGGAGGTTGCTTGGCTTGGTGGGTAGTCCAGCGGAAAAGGAGGAATGATAAGCTCGTCGACTAGCAAAGCAATGCTTTTTTTTTCGAGGAGAGGCGGGTCTCCAGGGCGAGCCGCTTTGCTTTCGAGTTGACACCTAAGTCGTCTTTTTCCTGCCGTGACTCTGCAAAGTTTCATCGGAGCCAGCCGGCCAAGCGAGTTTGTGGTCTGAAAAGCTTTGTCGCGCTCGGCTCAAAGCCACTTGCGGATTGCTTCATTCACGAGCTCTATAGGCGCAGCGTCGAACAGGCAGAGAGTGGTTGGAGAGCCTCAAGTATTCGGAGACCACTCGACGGCTCTCTCCGAAGTGCGATGTCAACGAAAACCTTGTTGGTGGGGCGCAGCGAGTCTAAAACATGTTGCTGCCAGGGTTTCGACGGGTTCTTTTTGCCCGTGATCACCAAGATGAACATGCCAGTTCAGCCTTCGTCCGAGTCCGAGATAAATTATAACGAACGCGGTATCCGTACCGGGGGGAATGATGCATTGTATGGGGGCATTCCATGACCTCTGCCGTGGACCGCTGTTCTATAGCGTTGCAGAAACGAAAGCGGGGCTGCCTCTACTTACCGTCAAGACGCTAATTGAGCACATGGGGCGCCACAGCCGAACGAATACGGAGACGCAAGTGGCGTGCTCTTTCATGTGGTCGTATGCCCGTAGGTTGCCCGTAAGCAGGAAGGCGGCAAACGATGATGCACGAATACACATGCAGCACTATAATGCCGTCGGTACTACCGAGCCTCTTCTGTCGAGCCGCTTTCATGAGCTGTGCACGGGGTTTGCAATTGCTCTTCGCCACGCCCCAGCCACAGGGAACCGATCTCGCTTTTACGACAACCAAACTTGTCTGGCGTTCGTGTACGAGGCAGCGTTGGATGCACAATGAGAACCAGCACCACCTGCTGGCCCGCCTCATTGCGGGAAAACATACACAACAGCGTTTTGACTCACTTCAACGTACACATCCTGCTCGCACCGATAAGATCCAGCTTTGATTGCGGACAGCACAAGTGCAGCTTTACTCCCTGCGATGCATCCAAAAGGCTTGGTTCGATCAGGCAGCGCGACTTCTCTCTCCTGTGGAGAGCTTGTATCCGTATTGACGCAGAGCCATCGTTTCTCAGTCGCGAGGCTCAGACGTTCCGCCATTCCAATTTGCACCGCGTCTTGCTCCAGCCAGTCACGAACCTCTGCAACAACCATGAAGCTGTCTCCAACCTGCACGATGCTTCTCGGGCCGCTCCTAGTGCTGTCCACCGGCCTCAGCAACGTCGTCAACGCCCAGTGCTCGGATGTGCACGTCGTCTTCGCCCGCGGGAGTGGCGAAATGGCAGGACTCGGCATTTGTGGGGAGCCGCTGGTCAGCGGCATCACCTCCAACCTCGGCGGCATGAGCGTCTCGTCCTACGCGGTCAACTACTTGGCGTCCTACGACCAGACGAGTGCCGGGTCTGGCGCCACCGACATGACCAGCCACGTCGTGTCCGTGGCTCAAGAATGCCCCAACACGGTGTTCGTGCTCGGCGGCTACTCTCAGGGTGGCAGCGTCACCGACATCTCGCTCGGCATCCAGACTACGCTTGGCACAGGCGACTCCATCCCGGAGACCCTGGCGCCTCGAATCAAGGCCGTCGTGACGTTCGGCAACCCGCTCAAGCTCATGGGCCAGACCATCGAGAGCTCCAGCTCGACGTACGGCTCCAAGGCCATCGAGTTCTGCAACACGGGGGACCCGGTGTGCGGTGGGGGGTTCAACATGATGGCTCACCTCATGTACGCGACGGACGGCAGTGTCACGACTGCAGCTCAACAGGCTGCCGCGCTGGTGCAGGGAGGGAGTGCGAGGGCGCTACGCGGTTAACGTCGACGGACCATGAAGCAGAGTCCCATTGTCTACATGCTGTCTGTGAGAAACTTGACGTCGATGTGAAGAGACGTACGTTCATTTCAAAGCGTTTATTGTTGTCTGTGGATCCCTTTACTACATGTACTTCCTTACGGCCCCGCTGCCATGCTCTCGCCGTTGATTTTTCAGGCTACGTCAATGAGATTCGCATTCCTCGCTGATGCGAACATGGTGTCGCCGCAGCAGGTTACGTGTTAGGAGCTTGTAATGCATTAGACAACGCGCGGGTATCTTCAGTTGGTGCAGCTTATTAATGATACGAAGTCCATCCGAGCATAGAAGACGAAGTACGGGTCCTCGAGCTTTACGCACGCCACGAGCGGTTGTTTGCCTGTATTTCCTGGCATCATTGAACGGGCGATCCCGGTGTGTGCCAGCATGATGGCTCAGGACCGAACGTACCCGACGTCTGGTGAAGGAAGGTCGAAGCCAAGGTGTTTCGTGCCGGCGCGAAGGCGTACGTACAATCAATTCAAAACGACCATCTCGTACGAAATGCACCCCTCCCTGTGTGGTCTTCGGTTTGATAAGCTTAGACTTGAGTTGCGAAGCTTACGAGATGATGCAGCTTGAGCAGCACCCTTCGCGAGGACGACTGCTTTGCTTTTGCTGATTCTCAGCCGCTACACCCGATGCAATCATTGGAGAGGGCTTGAGGCAGTTAGCAACCTCGCCATCTCGCCACAAATCACTCGTAGCCACAGCCGGAAGCGCTGTCGGCTTCACGAGGCTCAGAGCATTGCATGGGGCCTCAGGTTCAGGGATCTACATGAGCAACAAGGAGTCACCGAATGCTAGTACCACAACAGAATCTGCAGATTGTCTGGCAAAACGTACCGGTTCGTAGTACACGCTGTCGTTGCGGTGGGTGACGATGTCCAAGTCTCGGCCGATCACCTGCTGCGACCGGAGAAACACGGATGCAAGCAGGGCCACGCGCTCCTTTTCCTCTTTGTCTGCTGCCATCCTGCTCTCGTAGCCTTTTTCGAGCGGCACAACTCCTTCGAAGAGGGCGGCAGCCTTCTTGAAATTGGCCGCAGCCTGCACACAATGACGCGCATCTTCCTTCAGCATGCACGCGGCGCCTTGAAAGTACGTTGAAATGGCCTGGTAGTATGGCTCCTTGTAGGCGCAGTAAAGGCGGATTCGCTCGGCCGTGATCGACGTGGAGTAGGAGAGCAACGTGGATGCAATGTGTTGGCATTCTACAGGACGTTCACAGTTTAGCGCTGCGCCAGCCAAAGACTACGAGCAACCACCAAACAAACACTGAAGACTAGCAACCCCACCTTTGTATCTCGCCGAGATGTCCACCGACAGCTTGGCCATGAGAGCGTAGTCAACGACGTCACGAGTCACGCCACGCAGCACAACAAGTTCCTGCGCCTCGGCAAGGGCGATCCACGCCAGCAACTGCGGGAAGCGGCCGTCTGCGAGATCCGGCACGCGCTTGAGCATCGCGAGGTCCTCCGCCGCGGTGGACGCAGCAGGTTTGGCCGATCGACTTGTTGTTTCATTCGTGTCGGGAGCAGCTTTCGGCAGCGCCACTTGCTGAGCCTGGCGCTGCTCGTCGCGCCACTTGGCCATCATGTCGTCGTCCGGCACGACTCCAGTACCATCCCCCGACACCTGCGCGTCCGCCTCCGCCTCGGCCTTCGCTCCGAGGTCAGCGAACTCGGCGCCAACCGAGCGAGGCGCGACGCTCATCGACTCGAGACACGCCTCCAGCACGCCGGCGGCATGCAGCAGCAGCTGGTACGCGAGTTTGAGCTGCGTCTCGTCGAGCTCCGATAGCCTCTCGGCCAGGATGGCGTCCACCTTGTCCCGCGCCTCCGTCATCATCAAGATGCCGCCAGCCAGCAGCACGTGCGCGTACTCGTGGCGTGCGCTGCGAGCGTACACCGTCTGGCCCGTGAGTGCGTCCTGCCACCGACAGAAGTTGAGGCACCCGCTGCAGTCGCTGGCAGCAGGAGACGGTGGGCCGCCTCCCTGGCCTCCTTGGTCGCCTTCCACCAGCGGCTGCCGCAGCGCCGCCCCCACCGTCGCGTCGGTTGCCGGCACTGCCGCCTGCCGCGCCGCGTCCGCGTTGCTGTCCGCGGACTCCGTCGTGAAGCCCTTGACGAGCGCCAGGTACTGCGCCAGCTGGCGCGTGTAGCTCGAGATGTCGTCGGGCGCCTGGAAGACGGACGTGGAGCCACCCTCCAGCTGCAGCGCGGCGCGGGCGGCGCGGAGGTCGCTGCCGAGTCGCTGCACGCCGCCGGCTTTGGTGGAGACGCCGAATGGCCGCAACTCGGCGGCGAATTGGGGCTGGCAGAGCGAGCGTGAGACGGAGCTTTGGCATTGGCGGAGGGCGAGCACTGGGCGAGCATACGTACGTTGCTGCTGCATTTACGCCCCGGGGCGAGCGCGTGGCAGCACGGCGGAAGAGGCTCGCGCGGGGGCATCGCTGCCGGCTAATGGACAAGAAGTCGGACATGCATAGGAACTGGATTTTTGGGCGACCCCGTCAAACCCGCTGAATGGTCCACCATCCGTATGCAGGTGTCGACTGCAGACGGACATCATTTGACATACCACGGTACTTTGAAGATGGTCTCGAGCCTCGTACAACGAGGGCTAACCAGAGCGAACCTCGCTAAAGAACTGAAAGAATGAGCGGGTAGCAGCGTCTCCAACATTTTCGGGCTAGCTTCGGTAGATTCCCCAGCGCTTTTGAGCGCTGCTGGCATATATCGCTTCGGCAGCGCCGCATTACCGGAGTAATCTCCACCTAGTTCCTTTAGAGCGATGGCACAAGGAATTTTGGGAAACCAGCACGAGGCAGCTACGAGCAGTGGCGAAGCGTGAGTGCCGGCGAGCCGAGACAAAACTTCAAGGAACACGTCTGATGCTGTGCCAGCACAAGCTAGCCAGACTACCCGAGAGCCGTGGCAAGCCCCGTACAACCACCGGACTCGATAGAGGAACCGGTGTTGCCAACCAGGCTTAGGATTTACCAGACATCTTGCATCCCCTACAGGATAAATAGACTAGTCTGACTCTCTCATAGTTCCTCGAGAGCTGTAGCCCGCGAGCAGTACTGCTCGCCGAGCACATGAGGCAGCACAGTTGTCTCGACATCGTTTGCTTTGTCCACGAACGCCGCGTCTGTGCAAAGTAAGAAGAAGGCTTGCCTTCGATGGCTGCCTCGTCTCATGCTCGCTGGGCCCTTGATACAGAGCATGGCCGTGCTGCAGTGCGAGCAAGCATTGCGCGGCGGCAGTTGGCAGCAGGAATGGCTTAAGGTCGGAGACGCCGCTAGCTGATACCAAATCCGTCTTCGCTGCAAGTGCGGCCGAAGAAAAACTGGCCGCGACGTTGAGCGTCGCCGCAGCTTGCCACGGGCGAGTCCGTACGGTCGCAGTGCGCGAGCTGCGCTGAGCGAAAGCTGCCACGGCAGCAGCAGCCGCCGCTCGGGGCTGCCGACTGGCAGATCGCGTAAGCTTGCGCGCTGGAGTCAACACGCTTCTCCACGGCTCAAAATGCCGGGTGCGACTAGCGACTCGAATTCCGAAATATAGGCATTTATTGGTCGTAACGAAGGTCGACCAGAAAAGCATAGGAGTTTATTGGTCGTAATACTGAAAGCAAGAGTCCGACTAGAAAAGAATATATGATATATGTTTAAACGTTTATACTTTCGAAAATTCGAAGGCCCATCACCGGCGCGACTAGCGCAGGGGGATGCTTCGCTCTCTCGATTTGCCGCGCGCTCTTCAGGCTCTCGGCACTGCCAGGCTGCCGAGACTCGCGTCGCGCCGGCTATGGCGACCTCACATGTCTTGATGAGTGCGCCGCAGCGAAAGAAGGGCTGCGTTGAAGCGCGGCGGCAATCTAATCACGCCGCCGTCTAATCACCGCCGGGTCTCCGTCGCGTTCGAGCCGAAGCTTGGACCTCCGCTCGCTCCTCTCTGCGCGCGGGCGCATTGGCGTCGTCGCTTGCCCTATCCTGGCAACGCGAGACATCCCCTCTCTTTCCCGGGAAAGCACTTCAACGTCGAGTCGAGCGTGGCGGGCGCGGATGTGGCTGGATTGACGAGCTCGCAAGGTGCTCCAGTGTATTACGAATATGCCTGACTTTGGCCCTCGCTGTCCAAGTCTCCTGTCGGTCGACGGGGAATGTACCAACTCGTCGCCGAGCACCGCGCGGAGGCTTTACCGTCGCGGTGCACGACCCCAAGTGCACACCCGCGCCCAAGTGCTTACAGCGAAGCGCTAACGGAGCTCGTGACACGTCCCGTGTCCCAGGTACCTCCACGCCTGCTTCCCGCGCCGCGAGGCGGCAGTCGCTCGCGCAAGCGCCACTGTGGCCTCGGCGTGCTGTTCGAGCCGCAGCGGGGGCCTGAGTAGCCCGGCGGCCATGGCCTGCCGACGCCGCCGGAGTGCTGTCGACGGAGGCGGCACGAGGCAGCACGGCAATCGCGCTGCCTGTGACCGAGGCAGCCGCCCGGAGACGGGCCTCCTGTAGTACAGGCTGTACGTGCCGCGCAGAGCCGGGAGGCGCTGTAATTTACCACCATCCTTGCCCACGTACATGCGCCGCTGGGGCTCGAGCTGGCGGCTAGACTGGGGCGTCCGCCACCCGGTCTTCATGGCGGGACGGCCTCGCTACTGCGGTAGACCTCGGTCCAGGGTCGCGGTTTGCGGTGGTGGTCGTTTGCCTACGAGTACAGAGGCCGAGAGCAATGAATGAATGGCGCACGTCGAGCGGCAAGGCGGACACGCGTCTCGCGCTGCAGCGTTCACCAACTTGAGCACCAAGCCCCGAGGCGACGTACATCTTACATCGGGTGGCGGCGGCGCGTCACTCGCCGCCGCCATCTGGCGTGGGCGTCACGGCGAAACCATCTGGGGGCATTGGCTGCAGCGGCCCGCAGTCCGCCGACAGCCAGCACTGCACGAAGCCGCAGCGGAGCCCCTCGCGCCGGAGCGAAGACGTCTCGCCTCGACCGTCGATTTGGCTCGACACTGCGCGGCTAGCGCCGTAAATACTTTGGGATGCGCCGCCGGCCTGTCTGTGTCGAGATCCGGATCGCGCAGACGAGCCAAATCGACGTGCCCAAATCAAAGAATTGGGCACAATGGCGTACTCAAATCAAAATTGGGCACCATGACGTTGAAAATGACGTCGTCGATACCCCAGAAAAACGGATTTTCTGGGGTATCACCGACGTCATTTTCGACGTCATCGTTTTGTTTTTGTAAAACACCGTTCTCTTACGTAAAAAACCGTTTTTTTGGGGGGCTGAAAAACGTCATCGACAACGTCAATGTGCCCAATTTTCGATTTGGGCTCCCCGACGAATTTTGCACTGGACACAGTAGTACTAGACTCAGTAAGTCCGGACCGCGCAAGCCGCGCTTGGACATGGTGGATGGGCCCTATTGCTTTTCACCAGGACGGCCCACAATCCGATTCGCCTCGCGGCCGCGCAGGAACTGCCCCCCGAGCGATGCAGCCCAGCAGCGCCGTCGTCGCCGCAGACCCGCCGCTCTCCGCGCCCGCCAGCGCCGGGCTGTCCTCCTGGCCCGAGCTCAAGCAGCTGAACGCCGCCGTGACCGTCACGCCGCTGGACAGCGACGCCCAGCTGCGCAACCGCAAGCGCCAGCGGCCGTCGGCGCCGGCGTCCCCGTGCGCGAGCAGCACGCCCGCGCCCTTCCCCACGCCGGGCGAACTCAAGCTCGACTTCGCCGGCTTTGAGGTGGGCAGCAGCGCCCCGCCCGCCGTCATGGCCTCGCTCGCCACCTCCTCGTCGGCCATGACCTACCCGGCCGCGTCGACCGACTACTCCGCCTCGGACAGCTACGCGCCTGCCGTCTCCACCGACGACGTGCCCACCTTCCTCGAGAGCCTGCGGCTCGCGCAGGACGCGGCGGCGCTGACGCTGGCCACGCAGCGCCTCGCGCAGGACGGATTCGACTCGGTGCTCGCCCTGGCCTTCGCGGCCGTGAGCGAGCTGCAGCGCGCGGGCATCGCCGACGCCCAGCTCGTGTGGCAGCAGGCGCGCCGCGACTTCCAAGCGCGGCGGTTCCAGGGCCCAGGCGCGCTTTCGCCCTCCTACACGGTGTCGCGGTGGCTGGAGCTCTGCGGCATCCCCAAGGCCAGCACCTTCGAGTACGCCGAGTACCTGTGCCGCCTGGGCTACTCGTCCGTGCGGGACCTTGAGTTCATCCTGCACGACCAGCGCGCTCTCGCCGTCTTCAAGATCGGCCACAACCGCCTCATGACGCACTGCGTCCAGGCGGCCATCAGCCAGCAGCAACAGCAACAGCTGCAGGTTGCCAACTACCAGTACGGCTCACACGGCCCTAACGTGTACACTGCTGGGTCTTCGAGTGCGCTGCTTCAGCCGCTGGACATCCAGCGCGAGAACGAGTTCGACGTGCAGGCCTACGACAGCTTCTTGGAGGCGCTGATCGAGCCGACGGACGTCGAGAGGTTGCAGCAGCAGCAGCAGCGCTACTCGGCGCCGGGTGCTCTAACCCTCGGCCGTGAGAACGACGCGAACCGCGTCAACCTCATGGGTGCCGCCGACGTGTTCGGCAACCGAATGAGCTTCGGTGGCGTGTCCGCCGTGGCGTCGCCCGTACCAACCAACATGCCGCTGCGCCTGCTCCCGCAGGAGCACTTGCAGCTGCTGTACGAAGCGGTGAACCTGCCGCGCCCCAACCCGTGCCGTCGCGGCAAGAAGATCTACTGGTCGGTGCTCGCCACGGGCGGCATGAAGGAGGACCGGTTCGCTCCTCTGACCCAGTTCACGGCTGCCGAGCTGCAGAACGCGTACCTGCGGCAGTTCGAGCTGCCGGCCAGCAGCCCCGCGAAGATGGACGCCTGGAGCGACGACAACATCCGACAGCTCGAGCACGCCGTCAAGGACCCTCGATGCCGCCACTTGTCCAAGGTGTGTTGGGAGATGCTGGCCACGGGCCGCACGGGCGTCGACGAGTACGCGCCTTTGGCCAAGTTCACTGCGTCGCAGCTGCGCTCGCGCTTCCGCTCGTTGTTCGGCGACAAGCGCCCGCAGAAGCTGCGCCAGAAGAAGCAGATGCTGAAGCTGCAGCAACAGCAACAGCAGGAGGCGAATAGCGGCGCGCTCAAGAACGAGCGCTCGGTTTAGAGGGTGTGGACAAATTGCTGTAGTCAAATAAAATGTGCATTTTCATGGTCGAACGTGGAGGTTGGCAGTGAATTCAAGTCGTCGTCGGGGTCTATGCTTGGTGGCGTGACGGCCTCATGCATCTCTCGCCTGAGGCGGGGCTCCTGCCAAGTCACGCCGGCATGAACGCAGGAGCAAGACAGACATGATGTAGAGTGAACGGTGTTGCTGCATTTTAATGATGAGTAGATGCTTGCAGCGCTATAGTGTCGGCGGTGGTTCTAGGCTATTGAAACATATAATAATGGGCGGCAGCGCTCTAGTGCGCCTCCTGGTTGTTGCCGCGGCCGAGGTGCGCGGGCAAATAGTGCGGCGTGACGGCGGCGGCCTGGCAGACGTTGTTGTTCTTGGCGGCCTCCGGGCACTCCACCTTGGCGAGCGCCACCTTGTCCTTGACGCAGTCCGTCGGCTCCGCGTCGCTCTCGGGCTTGGCCGTGTTGGCGACCGTGGACGTCATCGAGAGCGAGCGGCGCAGCGAGTGCGCGTTGCGTCGCAGGAACGAGATGGGCTGCTTGGCCGCCGCGAACGAGAGCGAGTGCCCGCTCGAGGGCTTCTGCACGAAGTGCTTGGCGATGATCTGCTCGAGCTGCAGGCGGGTCTCGCTGGCGACCGAGTTCTTCTCGGGCGAGGCTTGGTCCGCGGGGTCGCGCCAGTAGTAGCGCTGCCAGGAGAAGAGCGCCTTGCCCCACTCCTGGCGGTCCTCGCCGCTGCAGGCGCTGAACTCGACGCGCTCGACGTTGCCCAGCGTGTAGGACCGGTCCTTGACGAACACCTTGCGGGTCTCGAGGTAGAAGCTGTTGGGCACGCCGTCGGCGCGCTTCTGCGCCTTGACGGCGATCTTGCAGCCCGAGAGCCGCACCTCGTTCAGGCACTTGGCGCAGTCGGCCGACGCGTACTGGCGCAGGAACCCGTCCTCGAGCGACAGGTAGCGCACCGCTGGGTGGCTGCGCTTGTCGTGCACGATGAGGTAGCCCTGGCGCGTCATCGGGGCGGTGTCTTCGGTCGACGGCGGCGAATTGCGCGCTGGAGGTGGCGACTCGAAATGGGTTGGCGCCGCGGCGAGCGTCTCGGAGCAAGCGGTTGCGCTGGACTTGTCCGGCTCAAAGATAGCTGCTGGCGGAGGCCTATGCGAAACGACCGACCGCAGGTGGGCAATGGGACGTGCAATGGGGAAGTGAGCGAGTCTTTCGTTTCGCGACGACACCCGGTCCCACGTCGCTCGCCTATCTCCATGGCGAGCGATAGGGCTGGCAGCAGAGCGAGCTATTATAAAGAGAAGCCCGGGTGTGGCGAACGGAGACGCCAGCGGCAGATGGCCCGCAACGAGACGAAGGAGAGCCATGCGAGGCGAACAGCTGCAGCGTGCAGAAGGTTTCCAGGAGCGATCGCCGGTTGATTATTAACTTATTGACACCAAGCGCGCGCCGGCACGTCACCCGCCAGCCGAGATGCAGTGCAGAGCGCCGGTCGCTCGCTCAGCGCTTGAGCAGCCAGTGCTGCAGCACCACAAAGTAGACGAAGCCGCCCACCAGCAGCGTCATGCTGGCCGCCAGGAACCTGGACAGGAAACACTCGCGGCCAGGGTCCTCCTCATCGTGGTCCTCGTCGTCCGCGAGGTCACCGAGCAGCGCGCGCTGGTCGGCCTTATGGCGCGTTTTCAGCAGGAGCTGCCCACTCGTCAGCGGCTTGAACTCGGCGCCTGGCCGGGCGGGCACCTTCTCCTCGGCCTCGACGATGCGGATCGCGCACTCGGACGGCGAGGTCTCGACCATCGTCGGCGTGATGGCAACTCGAGGCCGCCAAGCCGAGCTTACAGCTTGCAGCGTCGCAGTTGATGCCACTGCTGCGAATAGGCCGTGGCGAAACGGCCGGGGTATTTGGGACGCTGGCTAAAACTGCGGCGTGCTGATTCCTCGCTGCGATTGCCGCCGAGCTTGAGCTGATACCCGAGCGAGTAGATCCGTCCTTGCGGTGTGATGACGACTATTAGCGCACAAGACCAGCAACACGCACCACCATTTGGAGCTCGAAGACTCTCGTAAGAAGGTGGCTATTGCCGTCACCGCGCCAGACAAACGCTCTAGCAAGCGGTCGCCCCTTGTTGATTTGCCGCCACGCGAGCCAGATCTTCATTGTGTAGCTGCAATGCAGGACCATCTCGCCACCACCGCTCGACGTCGCGACCTCTGTTGTTGGCCACGCACGTGGGCAAGTGACGGCGAGAGCGAACCCACTTCAACAGACCATCACTCAGAGCCAGTGCGGATTTGGCGCGTTCTCATTGGTCGATTCCGCGTAATCGATGCGGCGGAGGGGGTGGCTCCGATAGTGTCCGGCGATGCCATGGCCCCTTATTAGCTCGGGATAAAGGCTTCGAAAGTAGAAAGTAGAGGCCAGCATTCATGGAGGCAGGTACCTCTGTTGCTGCGCTTCCCTGGTTACGAGTGTTGGCTCGGTGTCGATCAAGCTGCAGGCCCTCCGGTGCATTGTTGACGCGATCACGGTTTCCGCCATGACATCCGTCCCGATAAACCTGTATACAGATATAAAGTATCGCAGGTTTCTCGTGGGTGGAGAGTGAAGGACTTTGAAGGGGGGCGAATGTTTGTTGCATTTTTCAATTGGGGCAATCGAGCCGATATCGCGGCTCCCGGCGCTCGCTAGCAACCTCCCTGGGCGCGTAGGACCGCTGCAAGTGCTCGCATCGTGTTCCAGACGAAGAGTAGATCCTCCCAAGCTCAATTTCTTGCCTCCAAGCGCTAGAACCGTGTCAGAAGACCCCGACAAAGCATCCCATCCGAGAGATCCACTCGAGACCATGAGCAGCGCCGTCGCCGCCTCGACTGCAGCCCCCGCTGCCTCCACGATCACCACATCGCCGTCCGCTGTAACAGACAGCGCGCTGCCGCCCACGAAGCGTCAGAAACTCAACGAAGAAGGCGCGTCCGCTGCTGCGACGGACATCGATTCCAAGGACGGCGTGCTGGACGCGTCGGCCACGGAGAGCGCGCAGAAGAACGCGGCCGGCAGCTACCCGAACGTGGCGCTGAGTCTGCAGAAGGACCCTTCCTGGATGCTGGGCGACGTCGACAGCTTCGGCGGCTTAGGCCCCATTCCGTCCATGAACGCGGTGCTGGAGAAGCGCACGTCGAGTCAGTTCTCCATCAGCTCGCTGCTGCCGTCGTCCGTGGGCGTATCGGGCACTGGCGTGTCAAGCACAACTGCAACGCGCACGGAACATGTAGCGACAGACAGCGCAGAGGCGACTACGGACAATGAAGGCCAAGGATCTTCCGCCGGTGCGGCGTCTACTATTGCTGTGGTGCCGTCCGCTGCAGAGGGGTCTGGTGGCAACACCAAGTACATGGACACCACCACGGGTGACTACATGTACCCGGACGACGTCAAGCCCATGAGTTTCTACGACAAGCAGCGACTCGTGCAGAAGATCACGATGCTGCCCAGTCAGTATCTGCGCGGACTCATGGACGTGATCAGCAAGTACCAGCCGGACACGGTGCGCCAGATCGACGACGACGGCTATGCGTTTGATTTGGGTCAGATGAACGAGAACACGGTGTGGGCCATCAGCGACTACGTCAAGGACTCGATGATTGAGCTGGACGGATACATCAAATCGCTCAACCAAACGGGTATCAGTCTCGGGTCTGATGAGGACCGGCAAGGAGGCACTGTCCTCACGGCCACGAGTGCGGCTTCTCCAAGCGGTTCCGTGCGTCATCTAACCAACACACTGGCGTTGAACACGTCCAAGATGTCGGCTATTACCAGCAACGAGAACCAGAACAAGTTCCTGGAGCAGGTGGAGATGTACTCCAAGCCGAAGGTGACCAAGTCGCGCGTAAAGCCCAGCAAGAAGCACGAGTGCCCGACGTGCAGCAAACAGTTCCGTGGCCGCTCGGAGCTGCAGAACCACATCCGAACGCACACGGGCGAGAAGCCGCTCAAGTGTTCGTACGCCGGCTGCACGAAGCGATATGCGCACAGCTCAAACCTACGCGCGCACGAGCGCACACATGCCGGCATCAAGCCGTACACCTGCCACTACGACGGCTGCGGCAAGAGCTTCGCGCACTCGGTGTCACTCAAAGAGCACATCTGGATGCACGCGGGCTTCCAGCCGTACGTGTGTCCGTACGAGGGCTGCCAGAAGAAGTTCACGCAGGTCTCGAACTTCGCACGGCACAAGAAGACGCACGAGAAGGAGGAGCGCAGCGAGAACGAGCACTCGGTCGAGAGCGACAATTAGCCACTACAGACACAAACTACCCCCCGTAGGTATAAGCAGCAGCAGCAGCAACCATTGATAATAAGCAGCACCAACGCACTTCTAGCATCTTCTTCCGCGCACTAAACTTCCTGTCGGTTTTCTTCTTCACTCGACGTCCGCCTGGCCCCGGCGCTTGGACACCACGAGCGTGCGCTCTCGCCCGCCCGTCTCGAACTTGGCGATCAGCAGCGAGCGCCTGCTCGTCTCCAGGCGCACGGTGGGCAGCGGCTGGTCCTCGTCCGGCTCGGCCGCGCCGTCGTCCTCGTCCCCCTCGGCGAACTGGCCCAAGTCGATGGCCTTCTCGGCGATGCACGTGAAGAAGCCGCTCTTCTGGTCGCGCGCCGTGTACGCGAGGTCGCCCTCCGCCTCGAGCAGCAGCCCGTGCCCGTCGTTGAGCACCAGCCCCAGCGTCTCGCCGCTCATCGTGCGTTGGTCGGTCGGTTGGAACTTCTTCGTGGATTACGGCACTAAACTCCCGCTCGTTAGTGACATTCCTGCATCGGCTTTCACACGGGAGAAGATTCCACCATACCTGTGAGCCCTAATGTCAAATCGTTTCACTGCGTCGAAGTATGCGAGCGTCCTTTTGCGTATCAGGTCTCGCAGGCTGGGGTTGAAGGTGTTCTTCTCTCTAAGAAGAAGGCTCAATCGCCAAGATGAAGACTCCAACCCGCCCGACGCGTCGCGCCAGCGCGCGTACCACCCGCCGCCGCGGCTCCAGCGACGTGGCGGCCGCGCCATCTTCTCCCTCAGACTCCGGCGCGTCCAACGGTGCGTCCGCCGCCCCCGAGGGCTCCCTGGAAGTGACGTTCTGCGCCGTACAGCGCGTGCGCGGTCGCTCGTTCCTGCTGCTGTGCACGCGCTCGGACTGGCGCCTCTACCGCCTCGACGGCTTCAGCCCAGGGCGCGAGAGCTGCTCGCCCGTGCAGGTGCGTGTCTTCGGGCTCGACCGCGGCTCCTCCCGCCGCGATCGAGTGCGGAACGCCGTCGGAATGGGCGTCGACCTAACGACCCGATGTACCACCTCGATCTGTGCGTGTTTCTAGCTGCTGATGCACCCCGAGAAGGACGCGGCGCGACTCGCCGGCGTGCGCTTCTTCCGCCTCTACGAGATGCCGGCTGCGGCGCTGGCGCTGGGCGCGCTGTTCGTGTCGGAACGGAGCTCGTCGCTGCCCTCGAGCGACGAGGAGGACGACGACTTCGTGTCGGCAACGGCCGATGAGGTCGACAATGACGACGGGCGCGAAGACATCTCGGCGCTGGCCCTGGACGAGCAGAAGCTGCTGCACAAGCTGCCGCCCTCGCCGTCGCTGGTGCTGGACGTGCAGACCAACGCCACGACGGCGACGGTGCTCTGCGAGACGCGAGAGCTTTTCCTCTACGACTTGGCCACTTTCCAGCCTCAGCAGACAATTCTCACGGCTTCTCCTGCTGTTGCCCTCGGTCCGCGGTGGCTGGCGTACCCGGGATTCGCTCAGGATGCCGACGCAGGCCAAGCCGACGCCCGAGAGCAGTCGTTGTCGGCCCAAGGAGACAGCGACTCAGACTTCGATGACGTTCCTATTGAAGCTCTTGTGAACGGAGGGAGGGCCGTAGAGGCTCGTGACGCAGCCCACAGCTCCTCGCCAACCTACTCGGCTATCGACGTGGCGCAGAATGTGGCTTCAGGGCTGTACTATTTGTCGGAAGTGGGACGCGCCACCATTGCGCCGTATTTGTCGTCCTCGCCGAATGAAATGCACCCTCACCAGACACAGACGTCGCCGTCTACTAATCGCCGCAATTCGGGACGGTCACGAAAGTCGTCTCTCAATGGATCGACAAGTAAGCAACTGCACACGACCGCAGCTTCAGCGTCAAAGAAGCACCCGGGGTGGGTCGTGGTGCTCGACTTGGTTACCAAGCGTGTGCTGGCGAACTTCCCGTGTCATTCCACGGCGTTGGTGAACCTGTCATTAGACTTTTCTGGGCTCCTTCTGGCTACGAGCTCCACCAAGGGACAAAACCTCCACGTATACCGCTTGTCGCCACCGCTGCAAAGCGTAGTTACCAAGCCCGGTGGAGCATCAGTCGTTGGGCACGGAACACTTCACCACCAGCTGGTGTACAAGCTGCAGCGTGGAATTACCCACGCCAGTATCCAGGACATCGCCTTCAGTCAGGATGGCAAATGGATCAATGTGACGTCAGCACACGGTACAAGTCACCTCTACGCGCTGCACCCTGAAGGAGCGCGCATCAGTGCTGACACACATGCAAACACGGTTGCAAGCGCTGCCGAATCCGACGCGGACGGTCTGGGACCGGGTTTCCCGCTACGTCAAGTGAATGACTTTTATGCCGACTTCCGAGCACTCGAGACGCGCACACAGACCCAAGTGCTTCGAATCCGGCATGAACTCAAGTTTTCTACCGTGTCAACTGTAGCCCCCCACAAGTCAACTGCCCCCGTTTCCTCCAAAGCGCGTACAACGCGTTCGTCGTCAACGTCGTCGTCTTCGTCTATGTCGTCAACATGTTCGTCATCGTCTCCTCCGGGCCCACCGTTCCACAGCCCACCTGCTACTGGCAGCATGCGTAGCAGCACAATTATGGAGTCAGCACTGGACGCATCGCAGGCACTGCTTTCTCAACTCGCCACATCTGCCATAGACTTCGGCCATCAGCATTTCGAAAATGACACGGATGTGGCTTCTCGCCGTCGCCGACTGCGCCAGCGTTTGTGCTGCTTATTTGCACCCGATGGACTGAAGATGCTGACATGCTGCGACTCCGTTCTCAAGCTGCATGACATGCGCGTTACTGCGCTTTCTCAGCACAAGGCCGATCACGCCCGTGCGACGTCGTCTGATCCAAAGACGAAGAATTCCAAGTCGTCACTGTCTTCGTTTGGTTTCGAGGCTAGCGTGACAGAGCTTAAATCTTGGGAACTGCTTGCATCAGGCCGACGAAAGTCGGAACCTCTTGGATCTGCTTTCGAAGATCTTGCGGGCTTGGGCAGCAGCAGCTCCAGTGGAGAACTAAGTGCCAAGAGTGAGCTGCGAACGTTTGCGCAAAGATCGCTGCCGCTGTGGGCCCATCCGAAGGTGACATTCAAAGCGATAGACGAAGACCACCCGGAAGGTCAAATTCTTGAGGTCAAGCGTAAGGGGCCGAATCCGAGTCAAGATCTCAGCGCAAGCACCCTGGCGATGGCTCCTGAGGGTTATGCCAACGGCGATGAACAATTGTTTGTGATGGAGATGGACTCATACTTTGGCATTGGCGGTTCACCTGTATTTAATGGCCACGATGGAGGCCCCCCCACGACACCGGACGTGCCCCCGCCTCTAGATCTGGCAGCAAGCATCAATATGGCCATGTCGTCTTCGCTGTCAGAAACGCCGCCGAAGCCGATGCCCGAGGTGAAGAACACGATTTGCTTCAGACCGATTGATCAGAACTCACCCCCTCACGTGAACGGCGTGAAGGGCACCGGGTCGACTCAAAAGGGGAAGAAGAAGAAAGGAAAGAACCGTCGAGCGCCCGCCCCGCAGTCGTATTCTGAAACCGAGGTCGACGCCAGCGAAGAAGAAGGCAGCTCGTCTGGCGGGCTGGCGTCACTGCAGTTTACGATGCAGGACATGTACTTCGCGGTGCCCACCGAAGAAGCGAGCGGCTAATGCACACGGAAGCTGACCTCCCACATACACAAAAAGCAATTTACGCCAACAAACACCCTCAGGGGTAGTCCAGAAAACGAATTATACATCTCTACAACAAGCCAAGAAGAGGTCAAACGAAGCAACAGAACAAAGGCTATCAATGACAAGTACATTAGCAATTGGTACACGCGTAACCATGGTGTTACATGGTCCCTTACTGGACAAGGTTTGTTGGTTTTGCTTCTAGGAAACCTACTTGTCCGAAGGCGGGAGCTCCAGGGCGTTCTCCTTAGGTTGCAGCATGAGCTTCACGATCTGCTCCACCTGCTTCCTCAACTCAACAGTGACCTCCTCACGAGTCTGGCCCACACGGCCGGCCAGCTCAACGTAGTATTTGAGCTTGGGCTCCGTGCCGCTCGTGCGCAGCGTGGCAACGCATCCGTTGGCGAAAGTGTACGTGATCATTTCGGTCGAGCTGCTCACGGGAAGCACCGCGCGTTTGTCCGGCTTGGAGCTGTCGTAGCCCGTGGTGAGGTCACGCACGTGGGTGATCGCGAAGTCACCGCAGCTCTCCCAGTATTTCCCGTTGTTGCGCAGGCGCTCGAAGATTGCACGAATCTTGACGGGGTCGAAGCACTTCACGTAGTGGTTCTGCGTCACGAAATGGCCGTACCGCTCGTAGAGAGCGTTCAGGTGCTGGCCCACCGTAATCTTCTTCGTCGCTTCGAGCTGCACAGCCATCTCGGCAAATACCGCGGCAGCAACGACACCGTCCTTGTCCTTCACCAGGTCGCCGACGCAGAACCCGATGGCCTCCTCGAACGAAAACAGCACGGTCTTGCCGGCCTCGCGCAGCTCGACGGTCTTGTTGCCCATCCACTTGAAACCAGTGAGTGTCTCCTCGAAGTTGAGGCCCTCGGCGTTCGCAACAGCTCGCAGCATCTTGGACGACACCGTTGACGCGATGAAGTAGAGCTGCTGGCGGTCAAAGGTCGGGTTCAGGCGCAGGTACTGCTCCAGCTCCCAGTATCCCAGCAGGACGCCGATCTCGTTGCCCGTGAAGATCCGCCAGCCGGACTTGGAGCTCGGATCGCGCTCTGCCACTGCCAGCCGGTCAGCATCGGGGTCGTTGGCCAGGATCAGCCTCGCTCCACAGGCCTCAGCGGTCTCCATAGCGAGCTGCAGCGCTCCCTCGCCCTCCTCCGGGTTGGGGAACGCCACCGTGGGGAACTCCGGGTCCGGCAGCAGCTGAGCCTGCACCGGAACGTACTCTTTGAGTCCGAACGCAGCGAAGGAGCGGCTCGTGAACGCGTGGCCGACGCCGTGCATGGCCGTGTATGCGACCTGGAGTGTCGTGCTGGCGTTGGCCTCCGGGAAGCGGCACAGACTGGCGCGCGCCCGCTCGAAGTAGCGCTGGGTGAGCTCGTCCCTGGGGTTCTCCAGGAGCCCCGGGAAGGCCTGCTTGAGCGCCTCGAGCGAGTCGTCGTACCGTCTCCAGGGGGCGAGGTTAGCCGCGATCTCGTTGGCGATGCCCTCGTCGTGCGGCGGGATGATCTGGCTGCCGTTGCCCCAGTAGACCTTGTAGCCGTTGTCGGCCTTGGGGTTGTGCGAGGCCGTGACCATGACGCCAGCCGCGCAGCCCTTCTGCTCGATGCAGAAGGGCACCAGCGGCGTGGCCACGAAGCCCTCGTAGAGGAACACTTTGAAGCCGGCGTGCAGGCACACGGCGGCCGTCAGCTCCGCGAACCGCTTGGAGCTGAGCGAGTCCTGCTGGCGGTGGTCGTAGCCCAGCGCCACGCCCATGCTCTTGGCCCGATCGCCGAGCCGCTGCGTCAGGTACCTGCAGATGCCCTGCGACGCCTGGATCACCACCAGGTCGTTCATGGCCGCCGGCCCGGGCCCCATTACAGCGCGCAGGCCGGCGGTGCCGAAGGCCACGCGACTGCCGAACAGCGCGCGGACGCGGGCCACGTCCCTGGCCGCCACGAGCTGCTGCAGCTGCGCCTTGGTGCCGGCGTTCACGTCCCAGTCCGCCCACTGCTGGGCCTCGGCCAGCCACTGCTCGTCTGTGCGCGCGCTCATCGCCTGCTGGTCTTCCTCCCGTCTGCAAAATGGTAAAGTGAGCTCTCGGATCTGTGGATGCTCGACCGTTTTTTATACTTGACGTTTGTAAAGAAATGGCATGCCACACTGCTCTACAACTTAGCGGTTGGTACGCCGCTAAGTTGTAGCGTGGTCGCACTTCAACTTTGCATGTTCATTCTTGGATGCACCATGGTCACTGCCGTACTTCGAGGCTGCACAGGCCAGTGTTGCCGCGGACCCAGCGTTGTGATGTCAGCATCTATGGTGCCTCCCTGGAACCACTTTTGTTATTACCAGAGCTGCCACTGCTCCGTTGCTTCTGGGTATTCTCGCTGTGATCCTAGTTGTCCGCCAAAACCTTTGATAATGTGCAAAACTAGTGCCTTTTTGAGTCACCTAAACTAAAAACGAGCTCGCGATCACCGCCCAATTGAATACTGCTCGCAGCAAGGTAAAGTTTCAATCGATAGTTTATTGCTTACGGGGAAGTAGCGACTACTACACAGTTATCGTAGAACGCATGCGCATTGTTACGATCCGCATGCGTTCCGGTCCAAGAGAATTCGACTATCTACGAGGACAACTCGCCCGTGACCGCCTTGCTCAGCCAGTCGAGACCTTCGTAGATTCCTTCTCCGGTGGTCGCAACGCACGGCTGCACGTACGCGGGGTTCCTGGTCACCCCCGACAGCTCCATCCTCTCTCGGAGCTCATCCGCCGACAGGGCGTGGGGCTGGTCCTGCTTGTTGGCGTACACGAGCAGCTTGGTGTTGGCGAGCTCCTCGGCCTCGAAGATCAGGTGCAGCGTCTGCTTGGCCTCGTCGACCCGCTCCAGGTCGGCCGCGTCGACGACGAAGATGACGGCGTCGTTGTTAAACAGGTAGTGCTTCCAGAGCGAGCGGATCTTGTCCTGGCCGCCGATGTCCCAGGCCGTGAACTTGACGTTCGCGTACTGGAAAGTCTCGACGTTGAAGCCGATCGTGGGGATGGTGGTCACCAGCTCACCCAGCTTGATCTTGTAGAGCAGCGTCGTCTTGCCCGCGGCGTCCAGGCCGATGATCATGATGCGGCTCTCGCGGTTGCCGAAGTACGAGGACAGGCTGCCGTAGAGCGCCTCGAGCGAGAAGGAGAAGAGGTTGCCCATGGCTGAGTCGGGGAGCTGGAGGAGGGTGCTGCGCGGTTGGCGGCGAGTTGGAAAATGACAAGCGCCGTCACATTTCGCCAGCTATTTGAAGCCATCGAAGCGAGTGATGGTCGTAGAAGTTTGCTGTCATGACATGGGCGGCTCTGATTGGTGAAGTCGAATTTTAACCACTCATGAGCCGCCGAAAACGGAAAGTTCCACTTCAACTTGCCTTTTCCCTGCTGTCGTCGACATACTCGTGCCGTTGCTTGCGATCTCACCAAGTGTCTTGATGCCACCAAGTTGATGGAGACCGCATCGGAGGTGACACGAAGCCAGACAGTAGATCAATAGGGCTGCTTACAGACCGCGCCCCTGCCCCCTTCGTCGAAGGAGTTGAGCAGCAGCATCAACACGGCCAAGGTCGCCGTAACGTTTTGTGTGGTGTCCTGAGTCATTGCACCAGCTAGCGCCAGAACCAAAGCAAAACGTATTGCGCGATCATCTCTTCCAGCAGAACAGCGCCTGCGAGTGAACGGCTCTGGTCATTCGGGATGCGAAGCTGAAATGCAACTCCACGAGGAACTTGCAGGTACCAATTCTCGTTGGTGCAGCAGCTCATGGCTACTCCTTTCCAGAGGCAGGTTCCAGTGACGCGTCGACCAGTGCTCCGACGCTGCGAAGACACTCAAAGACTATGCTGCCAAGCCAGCATAACACACTGCAAGCCCATCACTGCCATCAACCCTTGTGCAAACCCTGTCGTCATCGTTAAATTACAAGTGGCCGTCGTTGGCCGTCGCTCCTTTATCATCAGTGAGCTGCAGCGACTCCATTCTGCTGCTGCTGCTTCTTGCGCTGCAGCTGCAGCTTGCGCTTCAAGTTCTTGGCCTTCTTCTTGGCCGCCTCCTCGCGCAGCTTGTCCAGTAGCTCGTCCTGTGCCGTGCGCTTGCGCTTGCGGTCGTCCTTACCGGCCAGCGTCTTAAGGCGCACGAGCTCCTGCTCCTCCTCGTCCTGCGCCTCGTCGCGCTGCTGCTGCGCTTCCTGCTCCGCCTTGGCCGCCTCCTCCGCACGACTACCGCGCGGCTTGCGCAGCAGCTTGCGCTTCATCTCGCGCTCCTGCTCCGTGAGCGCCGAGTCCGCAGTCGCGGCGGCGGCGTTGGGCCGCGTGAGACTCGGCAGACTCGTGCCCGAGGCGGCGGACGACGGACGGTAGAGCGTCACGGGGCGGCGCGGCGGCTGCGGCGGCTCCTGCTCCTGCTCGTCGCCGCCTTCGCCGCCCAGCAGCCAGGAGCCCACCACGTCAAGCGCGTTGGCCCGGAACGCCACGCCCTCGTCGTCGCTGGCCATGGTCAAGGTCAATTGTGCCGTTGCTGGTCGTCAGCCAGCTTTACCTCTCTATAAAAGCCGCACAGTTTAACCTTCTCCAATTCAATGCGGACGCGTATCGAACGGCGACAGTATACCCCTCCGTCCACCAATCACGCCGCTTCTTGCTGCGCATTTCATCCAATCGTCCGACGTCTGCGGCTGGTTGGCTTGGGGGGCGTCTGTCGGTGCCGCCAGCGTCGCGCCTTCCTCACTCTTTGATCTCCTCTCCAGCAAGTCAAAGCACTCCCCCAACCAGGCACCATGGGTCGCATGCACTCTCACGGCAAGGGCATGAGCAAGTCCGCTCGCCCGTACAAGCGCTCGCCGCCCTCGTGGCTCAAGGTCTCGTCCGAGGACGTGGAGGACCACATCTGCAAGTTCGCCAAGAAGGGGCTGACCCCGTCGCAGATCGGCGTCATCCTGCGCGACTCGCACGGCATCGCCCAGGTCAAGAGCGTCACCGGCTCCAAGGTGCTGCGTCTGCTCAAGAAGAACGGTGCGTCTCCTGCCCTGCGTGTCGATAGCGCTGGATGGCTGCAGTTGCTGACGTGTTCCCTGTCTTTTACTGCGCCTCTGTCGGACCTGCTCGGTGCCACCTGAACGTACGGATCCGATGGCCTTCTGCCTCTCCGTCTGACGTGGGGGTACGCGGGTTTTTTTCTACTACTGCCACCACCTTCAGGCCTCGCCCCGGAGCTGCCGGAGGACCTGTACATGCTCATCAAGAAGGCGGTGGCCGTGCGCAAACACCTGGAGCGCAACCGTCAGGACAAGGACTCCAAGTTCCGCCTCATTCTCATCGAGTCGCGCATCCACCGCCTTGCGCGCTACTACCGCAAGAACCGCAAGCTCTCGCCCAACTGGAAGTACGAGTCCGCCACGGCCTCCACTCTGGTGGCTTAAGCCGGCGGCGTTGTCGACGTTGCAGCTGCAGCAGCTCTCTTGCTAGCGTAACTGCAATACGAAGTGTCCAATTGCTGGGTTGATCATCCTCCTCTTGGTTGTCTCCTCTGTGTCTCGCACTCAGCCTCGTCCGTCTCCTTCTCTTGCTGCCGACGCCGACCGTTCTCCGCCATCGCCTCTCTCGTGGCCTTGGTCACGCTGCGGCAGTCGCGCTCCAAGTGCCTCGTCAGCGTCTTGGCGATCACGGTCTCCCCGCAGTCCGCCCACGGGCACGACACGAGCCGGTTCACGCACGCCGTGTGGCAGTGCAGCGCCAGCACGCGCCTCTGCACGCGCTCGGGGCAGTTCAAGATGCACTCGACCAGCTCGCGCTTCTCGTGGTAGCGCCGCACCAGCTCGTCGCGCAACAAGTGGCGCGCGCACGTGGAGCGCAGATGCTCGGCCGCGCTGCTGAGGCGGTACGCGGCCTCGCACCCGACCTCCTTGCACACGACGAGGCGGTGGACGCACTCGACGCGGTGGTGGCGCTCCAGGTCCCGGTACGCGACGACCTGCTCGCAGTGCTGGCGACACGGCGCCACGTCCAGCTCCCGGTCGCGCGCGCGCTGGGCCAGCAGCTTCAGCGTCTGGTTCACTGCGCAGCACGTCTGGTCTCGCAGCGACGGCGTGGGCGGGGTGCCGAAGCGCTTGCGGACATGGGGCGAGTCATAGAGGACCCAGTCCGTGTCCAAGCAGGCGGAGCGGGGCAGCTTCAACGACATGTCGTCCACCAGGTCGCCCATGCCCTCCTCGAACGTCCAGTAGCCGAGCAGAGTCCTGCACTTGGCCACGTGCAGGATGGACGCAGCGTTCTGCTGGATCTGCTGGAGGCTGCGGCACTCGTTCCAGTAGCGGACCTCCTGGACGTAGCCCTGGAACGACTCGGCCGGCTCCTTAGTGCCAATTCTGCTCATGGGCAGGTCGAACACCCCGCGACGGACGTTCCGGAGCTCCCCGTTGAGGACGAGGCTGAGCTCCTTCGCGCCAGCAGAGAACACGACGTGGTTCCAGCGGTTGCGCTCGAGGCGAGCTTGGAAGTTCACGTCTCGAGCGGCTTTCGCGCCCGATGGCCGATAGAAAACGATCTCGCCTTGGGCCCCAGCGACGAGCGAGATGACGTTTTTCGCTGACGACGCGATGATGTGGCGGCCGCAGCGCTCGAGGAGCTGCGTCGGCTTGTTCTCGGACACGAACGCTAACTTGGCGTCCACTTTGGCGATCTCGCGCTCGTATCTGCGTTGCAATCGCTGGTTGTCTGCGTCATGAGGATCTAGCGCCTCCGACTGCGCCTGCAACTCGCTGCGCTTCTTGAGCAGCTTGTTCTGCTCTGCGGCCTTGCGCTGCCGCTCCGCCTTGTCTTCCTTGGTCGGGCTGCCGGGCGTGAGCTGCTTTGCCCAAGCGTCCAAGTCACTTAGCAGAGCCCGATCGGCTTCCGGCAATAGCTGCACGAGCAGCAGCCTCTCCTTCAAGACCTGTACAGTTTGCTCAGCAATGGCAGTGCACAGGGCTTGCTTTGCGTCTTGATCAGACACGTCGGTGTCGAATATCCGCTTGGCCTCGGTGATCTTGATCTCGATCCAGCCTCGAGCCAACGCAATCTCCTCCCGAGTTGACAGTAACCCGTTCTCGGCGTCGTTGAAATCTTCTGCCAGCTCTTTGGCTGCGCTCGACATTTCCTCGCCGGACAGGTGCGTTCCCTGCGCTTTGTCGTTGGTTTTGCGCTTTCGCTGTTGCTTTAGCTCCTTCAGCTTCGTCTTGCAGGCGTCCGATTTGGCTTGCCACTGCGCATTTTCGCTGGTGTTGACAGCAACGATCTCCATCAATTCCATGCTGCTTTTGTGAAGGGACAGGATTTCTTCCTCTGCGTCAACCATCCACACGAAATATTCCGCCGTCCAAGGCGGCGGCAGATCGAACGGCGATTGAGTCGGAGTTTGGCTCTGGCTGTTGCTGACCGATATGGACGCGTTGCCTCCAGTTTTGAACTGAAGCATGCTTCGGTCCTTCGACAAGGACAGAAAATCCTCGTGCAGGTACCGATCTCGCCATCGAAGGCGCGCTTTGCATCCGTGAGCAGCATTCTTGCACGGAACGACACGACTGACGCACTCGTCGCGAAAGTGGCGATTGAGATATCGCAGCCGAACCACCACTCCACACTCTGGACACGTCACGGGCGAGTTCTTTTCACGAGCTTTTGCTGCGAGCGTATTCCGTTCGATCGTCACGACGCAGTCCATACGCAGGTGCTCGTCGGTTTTGCCAACAGGGACCCACTCCTTGCACCCGTTGACAGCATTTGGACAAGGTCGCTCGCGTTCAGGGCACTCGTCTTCCTGGTGGTCGAGCAGTTTGCGCTTCTTCACCTTCTGCTGGCACCAATCGCACACGATTTCCTCGTTCACGAGTACAGAGTCCGCGGCTATCTTCCTTCGCCGTTCAGCTACAACGCATTGGCTTGCTTCATGGGCTTCTTGCTCTTCCTGCGGGAACTTCATCTCGCAGCCCCACTCTGCAAAACGACAGGCAACTTTCCGCTTCACGCACATGTACAATTGATGGCTCTTCAAAAAGCGCTTTCGGATGATGACGCGAGTCTCATGACACAGCTCGCACTCGACTGGAGTATCTCCGTCGTCTCGATCCCGAAGAAGTTGCCGGGTGTGTCGAGTGAATTGGCAGTCACGTTGTTCGTGGCGCTCACGGTTACAAGCCTGGAACAACTGCGTACAACCTGGTCGAACGCAGCGTATCATTCGGAGAGGACATTCATGCTGCGCATGGAATCTCTCGTCTGCACGCCTGATCTCCTCGCCACAGCCGCACTGGATGAGATCTGTGAAGGAGTCGCAACCTGCTAGCTGGCTTTGTGTTAGACAAACTAAATCGACACTCACAACGTGAAACTTCGCCATACACTCACAGTTGTTCGTGGACGGTTTTTGCTTCGCTTCCAGAGGCTCAAGCCGTACTGAAGGTTGGCTTGCACTTTTGCCCAGCAACTTTTTACGCTGCACATTCACTTGCTCCAGCGCTCTTGCCAGCTCAAGGCTGGCCACATCAAGAAGGAGAAAACGTTACTCAGTAGCATTCGTCGAGCGATCTGAATGTACAGGATACTTACAGATCTGCTTGTAGAGCTTGTGTGGTTTGTGAAGGGCTGGGTACGGGAACAGGAGCTGCTGTAACCAGCTTCGGAATCCGCGCAGGCACGAACTCGACGCGTCGTTCAACGTCAATGGACACTCGACGGCTCGAGTCCATTGAGTCTGCATCGCCCGACGACGCACTCGCTTCGCTGACCATACTGCACGACTTCCTCTCAATCAAAGAACACACCGGAAGGAGAACCGGCAAACTATTTTTTCTCCTTCCTGAGTTAATACGACGCGGCACAGGTTAGTCAGAAAGTATTCAGGGAAACACAAAGCTGGTAGCATGGCTATCTCTATTAGAGGTACAGCGACACATCAGGGCCCCGTCCGAAGAGCTGGTTCCACGAAGGCGGGAACGCAAACGGAAGCATCGGCGGCATCGAGCTAGACATCGTGGCAGGGTTGGCCGCAACCTTGGGTGCAATTCGCAGGGAGTGGAAAAGCTGCGTGGCCATGGCAGCAGCGTCCGGCACGTTGTTGCCCTCAGCGCATGGCATCACCCACGCGATGAAAGGCAACTTTTGCTCATCGCACTGCGCATGCAGAAGTGGAGCGAGGCCAGCACCGCGAATCGGCGCCCATTGGCCAGCGGACGAGGATGGAGTCTCGCTCGCTTCTTGAACACCCTTCACACTCGTAGTCAGCCCCTCAAAACGAGTCACAAACGCTTCGTCCAGTTGAGCAGCAGCAGCAGAGTAGATGGTACGGATCGGGCGGCTGCAAGAATCAACGCACGAGTGTCAGCAAAACTCAACCAACAGGACGAAATTCTCCGTCGTGCCGAACCTCATCATGTTGGAGTCGTGACGCAGCATGTCGTCACAGCCAGCCACCACAGCGAGCGTCGCCACCTTGCTTTTGACCGCCCACTGCACCAGCTCTTGAGCGAACGCATGTGCTCGTCCCTACAGGAGTATCAAAGCACAACTCCATCATCAGGCTACCAACGTCATCTCGTATGTAAGTACTGAGGTCCTTGTCCGATCTCGTACCGGCAGCACGGGGGCTCGCTGCTGGATAATCGTGAGCTTCTTCTCCTTGCTCTGGTACACTGCAGAAGCAACAGCAACAACGGTCCACAACAACAATGTCAGCTCTCTCCTCCTTCGTTCGCCGCTCTCTCAAGGCAGCACACACAACCCTCGAGATTGAGGCACAGCGCCTGCGGCTGCTGCGTGGCAAACGCGGCACCGCCAGCGATGGGGGGAGCCGCTTCGCTGAGCAAGTGGCCGACGCGCGTGAGCTCCACGCCCTGAGTCAGGGCCAGAGCCAAGGTTTCGGTCAGTTGTCAGCCTTATCCTGGGCAGATGAAGCCCGCAACGCCCATATAAAGAGCTCATCGCACGCACAAAGGCTTCTCCGTTCTGCAGCAGCGTGTTGATCGCCAGATCTAGCGTCAGTTGGCCTAGATTCGCGTTGGAGACGGCGGGCTGAGGGAAGAAATGATACACAACTTCGTCAGTGGATTGCGAAGCCAGCACTGGGCTGGTGAGAGCCAAACTTGGACGAGAAGGCGGAGAAGCGTGTGCAAAAGAGGTAGGGCGTACCAGAAGCAGCGTGTGCTCGGCGAACAGCGCGGCACACGCGGCCGAGTCGGCGGCGCTCACCGCATCCTGAGGGTAAAACTCCATTGGGGTCAAATCTGGATGAGTAATTTGGTGTTTTACTCTACTGACCGGCTTACGCTTATTCTGCACATTGCTAATAGCCCATAATTACCCTAATTAGAGACAAGAAGGAATATTGTGCATTTCGCAGTTAATTTTGGCGTAATTAGATTCATTAAAAGGTGATTTTACCCTAAGATTGCAAGCTCATAGGGGGAGATAGGCCACCTAGATAATTTTGCCCAAGGTCGTGCCTCCAGAATTAACCCATAATTAACTTGGGAATAGACAACTGAAGGAAGTTTTAGGGGTAAGAAATGAATACAATTAAGCCAGAATTATCACGGCAGAATTATTGAAAGGCACGGACGGGTGCGTGCTTCATTGGGAAGTCATCTGTACGACGGCCCACCTACTGGAACAAAACCCACTAGCAAGCCGCTGGCGCTGAACATTGCTCGTCAATGACGCTCAGGGAAGCTGCTCGAGACGAAGCNCGGGTGCGTGCTTCATTGGGAAGTCATCTGTACGACGGCCCACCTACTGGAACAAAACCCACTAGCAAGCCGCTGGCGCTGAACATTGCTCGTCAATGACGCTCAGGGAAGCTGCTCGAGACGAAGCACTTTGCTAGTCGCCAACCAACTCATTCCTCATTTTCCGTCCAACTAGTCGTACACTTCTCCCCAGCCACTCAACGATGACGTTCTTCGCCGCCTCATTCCCGACGATCCTCGGATCCCTGTTGCTGGTTCTCGCCAGCCGCGCCAACCTCGTCAACGCCGACTGCTCCGATGTCCACGTCGTCTTCGCCCGCGGAAGTGGCGAAGCAGCGGGACTCGGAATCTGCGGCGAGCCGCTCGTCAGCGGCATCACCTCCGACCTGTCCGGCATGAGCGTCTCGTCCTACGCGGTCGACTACCTCGCGTCCGTGGACCAGACGAGTGCTGGCCCCGGCGCCACCGACATGACGAGCCACGTCGTGTCCGTGGCAAAAGAATGCCCTAGCACAGTGTTCGTGCTCGGCGGGTACTCGCAAGGCGCG
>JAGDFM010000395.1:0-37256 GCA_019155715.1 Phytophthora pseudosyringae
TGTACGCCGCCACATAGGTGGTCGGTTTCGACATCCAAGCGTACCGGTTGACAGTGCTGCACGAGCGCTGCTGAACCGGAATACAGCTAGACGCCGTCGTTTCTGCCGGATCGGGACTATGGAGCGGCGAAGGTGCCGCAAAGGACCGTCTTGTTCGCCGTCGCCGTGCTGCTCACCGCCGCTACCGTCGTTTTTGCCGGCCAGGGGCGGGGCCGATGATTTTGTCGTGCATGCTGCACGATGGCGTTGCTTACCGTCGCCCGATACTGCTACAGCACGTGCTGCACGCAACGGTGGCATTACCCCATCCAACGTCGCCACCATTGCACTGGACGCCAGCCTAGAGAAGTGCTTGTCCAGCACGAGCTCCACGCAGACCACACCCGCCTTGTCTGAGGACGTGGCCGCCTCCACGCCCCTCCGCGTCGTGCACTGGGACAGCAAGCGCGTAGTGGTTTGCTTTCTGGTATTTATGCAACTGCGGTCGATCTCGAGGGGTTTCACACCTCTGCCGTAGCATCTCGATGTCATGCTCGTTTACTCAATCAACTCTAGCTGGACTTCGACACTTGCCAGGCCCCATGTGCGTGAAATCCTGTTAAGTTTGATGATCCAGTCTGTCGCACAGCACGTTAGTATAGCGCGGACAATATCGAACTCGGACACGGGCACATTCTCGCCGTGCTCCAAGAACTGTATCATGCGAAGCATCGTCCGAAACTGTCTGCTGTACTCCACTTCTTTAGCTGCCGCAGGTCGTCCATCAACAAACTATGCGTTCCTGATGAACAGTGTCGCGACGTCAGGTACTTGAGAGCAACGACAGTGACGAACGTACGGAACTCCGTCTTATCCCGAATGATGTCGTTCGGCATACGAAGGTCCTCGTCGAACAAGAGAAGTTGCAAATCTTCTGCCATGACTGCTTAGTTTTCAGGCTCGAAATCCGTACCTCATGAAATGGTGGAGTTCTTGAATCTGCAGAATTCACACTTAACATTCCTTGGTGCTGCCGACTCAGAAGGTTGATACTTTCTCTATCAAGACAGCCCCGTTCCCAGATTCTTTGAGAATGTAATCTCCTCCATCGTGAGTTGACACCTGGACGATGTTGGAGTCTTCAGTTTTTTCTTCGTCAATATAGCCACGCTAAGTATTAGCTCGAGCGAATGTCATGCGTGGTTAGGATGACTTACTAGGTTGCTGGTAAAATGTCAACTGATTGATTTACCGAAACGTTAGCTGGTTGTTTGAACTTCGTTCTCCGAGTTGCCTCCTAGTCTACTCCGAAGTCGTTCTATTTCAACATAACCTTATATAAGGCTTATATAAGGCGATCGGATTTGCTCGTACTTTGAATTAGCTCCTCCTAGTCTGGAGTCATACCTACAGCAATAAAGCAGTCCGTTTCCTTACTAGCTTGACTTCTGAGTCTGGATGATCGCCAAAATAATCTCCTTCACTGCACCGACAAGTTTCAGCATCTCCTCACTCGCTTCTTGGCGAGCACGAGCAGCTTCCTCGAGGTCTTCTTTGCGCTCTTGGGTTCGCTGATTCGCATTTATCTTTCTAACCGCCTTGTTATCAACCACCTTCTTCTCCTTGAGGCTAATTAGGAGCTCCTTTAGCTCGGTTTACTTCCTCTTCTTGGGTGTGCTGCCATATCCCGAGCTTTCGCGAAGTGTTTCCAAGGCCAGGCGCCTTGCAGTCAGCGATGCCTCCTCCTCATGTTCACGCTGGCGAAGGTCGGTCTCCTTCGCTTCCGCAACACGAGCACCATGATCGTCCAGCAAGGCTACTCATCGTCTAGAATGGTCGCTTTCTTGCTTTCATCCACTGACACACCGGACAGTGTTGCAGCTTCATCTGCATGCTCACGGTGAGCCTTCACCCGCTTGCCGAAGCGGCTGCTGGCAGTCTTCCCGCTCAGGATTTCACGAAGGAAGCTGTCGTCCGCCACAAGCGTCGCTGCTAGAGCTTCCCATTTTGCTCGGATGCCGCCGCGAGGATGCAAAAAGGGACGGTCTCCCAGCGTCTGACGAAGGAGGGTTAAAACTTCCTCGTCAGTGAAGTTACGTCGTCGACCTTCTGCCATCTTGGAAATAGATGGAGAGCTGCCAAGCGTAAACTAATGTGGTACACAAAATAATGCTGAGGATTGTGCTCATCACAATCGATGGTTCTGAAGCGGGAAATCGTCACCACACCGATTGTTGCATCTTTTTGTTCTCTTGTTTGTGATCTGAGGAAAATGTTAAGGATTGCGAAACCTCTCCATTGTCAATTTGATCGGTTTGTCTCGAGCTGGTTTTAACGCTCTTACACGACTTGCAGCAAAACGATTTGGTGATACGTTTTTTTCATGACTTCGAGAACCCTGAAGCTCAACCCGAAGAGGAACTCGTATGCGTGGTTGCTCGTATACCGAGGCAAAGACAGCTCTTCCGAGAGAAAGTCGTCTGCAGTTTGATGGATTCGCAGCCCATCACCAGCCGTCGTCACATTGAAAGCTGGTACTGTACTGGGAAACAGTATACCGTACCGTAATACGATTGTACGGAGGGTCCTCGAATCGATGTTTCATCGAAGGTTTTGTGTGCGATATAGACACAGCGCACGGCAAGAAGGCAATTACGTCACAGCTAGGTTCCTGCAAGGCGGCAACTTTGGGACTCTATATCTTTGCAAAGATTGACACGTACAATCTGGGAGTGCCTCCATTTTGAATGGATTGTACAAGAAATTCCGACGGTGCTAAGATATACTAATTATAGGCGATATTGCCGAGATGCATATTTGCCCTCACCCGAAGAATGATTCATGCTCTTTCATAAGACGATACTAGTTTTTTGTGTGGTGTCATACGACAAAGTGTCTTAAGATTTTCCATCAATGCAATTTGGTGAGATCTTGATTTCAGTATGTAGATGCCTACAACGTCTATTGTTTGTCAGATCATAAGACATCTTGTCGCACGCCATAGTTGGGCTCTACTATAGGCTGAGATTGCGGATATTAGCAAAGCGGCAAGAAAGCTAAGAAGCCCTCAGTCCCCAGTCCCCCTCCACCATGTCGCCAGCCAAGGTGACAGTGCCGACCTCCTCCTCAGCCAATACCACGACCACCACGGAGTCCCAAGGTCCTCAGCGCACACGCTCGTAGTTCTCTCAGTACCGAGAACGTTCGCCGTGTTTGTACGACCTTGAGAACGCAGACCGCGTACCGCAGCTATCGAAACGGCATTGGTGCGTGGATCCGTTTGTCGAAGGTAGATGCAGCGCGGTAATTAAGCCTAGTGGTGAGATTAACGTCAATGTTTTCACACCGAAAGATTTTGAGGCTTTCTTGCTCACTAAGATGAACGCCAGTGAGAACAATCTGAAGGTGAACACTCTCGGCGGCTATCAGAGCGCAGTCAAAGACATTTATCGACAAAAAAAGAAGCTTGCACTCTCGGCTGCGTCCATGGACGACATGAAAACCTTTATTGCTGGTCTCCAGCGCATCGAAGCAGATCGCAACCAAGAAGGTTCTGGGGAGGCAAAATGGCAGGGGAAATGGCTCTACCATGATCAGTGTACGAGCGGGCGTGTAAGCAGATGATGGTGCTCAATGCGGTGGATTTGCGCATCTCTACCTAACGGTGCAATGGAATCTCATGTGTCGCTCTCAGTCTGTTGAAACTATTCATATGGGCCATATTGGCAACGAGGGCGACAGTATTGGCTTCGTATATCACAAGAACAAAGCCAATCAGGATGGCATAGGTCCAAAAGATCCCCGACATGTATACTCCAATCCACTTGCTCCATAGACGTGCTGTATTACTGCTCTGGGAATCTACTGGGCTGCAATGAGCGCGAGACGGGTTCGCCCTCTCCCATCAGCATGACTGAGCAGGAGGCCGCCGTGCTTTGCGTCACCGGAGTCAACAGCCTGCAGCTCAGGCCCCCCGTCGCTCCCGTCGCCCGGCACAGGTCAAAGTGACCACGATGCTGCGGCTAGTAAGAGAAGCTAAGCATGCACAGAACGAAAACGCACACAGTTTAGCCTTTAGACAACGAAAGAGAAACAAGCAATTCTAACACAACCTCACAGGAATGCTTTTGCTGCTCTGGCGAATGCTCGTCTCAACGTTAAATCCTTGAGGCAGCCGCCACACTATTGTAGCCAGTGAAATCGCAGTATAAGATCTGTCGTCGAATTGTCTTACGAAAGCTCGACACAAGTGATTGTTTTCTGTCTGGATTCCTCAGATTTCCATTTTTTAGCTCTGGATGCCTGAGCTGATAAAATCAAAACAACAGGTTTTTCTGGATTGCCAAAATTTCCAAAAGCTCACAAAGAGCTCGTTAGCCATTCGATAAGTGAAGTATATTTTAAGCATAATGAGGGTGCTCGCACGACACAAGCATGCCTGGTTGCCGAGATATGATGCGGTGAAAACGGCATCCAAGCCTTGGCGCCCTCGCCTTATTAGCAACAATTGAACGACTTTATTTTCGATTTAGTTCTTTCGACGCGTTGTTAGATTGTGATCAAAACTTGGGGCTCGAAAATAACCTACGTAACCTTGATTCAATGATTTTATTTCACAATGCCGCGACAGATGAAAACGAGCCCATGCTGGAGCGATTGCAATACAGTTCAAGCTCACAAATAGCTAACTTTACGAGATCATTAGAGCTCAATACCAGTTGATCAGCACTTGCAGTTGTGGCAGCCACATTTGAGCCTGCATCATGTTTTTGAAACGCGTCAAGAAAAATAACGAGGTCAAATGCAAATCACACGAGCTGTGGTATCTCCAAAGTTACTGCGTAGCCAAAAAGTATGATCTGCATTACCAGACTATTCTGTAGACACCAACACGGTGAGTGGCTTTAGTATCACCGCTAATATGATCTATATGCAGCAGACCATGTAGCGCTCAAAGGACAGTCTCGTCACTTTCGGCCGAACTGCTGTCGTTGCGGTGGCGCTTGTGCAGCGTCTCGGAGCTATCGTGGCGGACACGAAACATGCTACGAAGCCGCTGTTCACGTCGACTGCGGTAGCGCTTTTGCGATATCTTTCGCTTCGAGGCAACCTCCTCGCCAATTGACTGATCACGCGCAATCATGTCCTTCTCCTCGAGCTACTCGATCGAGAGCGTCTCGCCCGGCTGCTTCGATGATGACACTAAAATCCCCCTAGAAGCCCTGGTATCCCTTACGGGATGTTTGCCTGCTGGAAGGTTACATCAGCACCATAGCAGGCACAGGAAAAGTTGGAGAACGTCTTGCCAGCAACGACCAGCTCGCGCATGCTCCACTTAGCGTTGACGTCCTAAACGAACCGCTCGTACAAGAACGGCGAAATCATTCCGGTGAACTTCATGATCATCTTTTGAAACGTCGGTGGATTGATCTTGAGCACGCTAGCGACGATGTCCCACTTGCTGCAATGTTAAGTGCAGTCAGCATCACGAACATGACGTCCTTGCCTCCGTACTTGCACTTCTTGTCGCGTCCCACATTCCAGCGGAGCACCACGTACTCCTCCACCACACGCCACAGTCTGTTAACCTCCCCCTCGGAGAAGTTGGTCGTCTGCGTGACGGGTTCCCCAACACTTAGCGTGAATCGGTCGCACACTGGCGAGAGGGAGCCCACGGGGTCGTTGTCGTCGCTGACAGTATCGCGAGCAGCGCGAACGCATCTGGCGCGTTTCGTTTGCGGGTTCGTCCATTTGTGCCAAAAGGGCGCCACCGTGCTCGACGGCGTCTTCTGTCAGCTCATGGGTGCGCTTCGGAGCTCGGATTCTGGGCATCTTGGTGTTGACCGTCGAGAAAATGGCAAGTGAGCTTCAGCGCAGACAACATGAACCCTTAGCCGATCACCACCGCGGCAGCACAAAGCTAAATGAATGGCTGCCGCTGTAGTGCTTCAGTGAAGCTCCCTGTGCAGAATCAGCCCAGCGATGATTCAACACTCTTTCGTCTACCATAATCTCTACCATCAAAGGAGCCAACTGCATCGGCGTATTCGCAACTTTGCACTGCACATAGTACAGTGGGAAAAGGTCATCAACGCAATATTACGATAGCGAAATGTCATCCTCGATTTGCAGCCGCGGGCCGCAGTGGGCAACAACGAATATCACCTTAAAAATGTTGGTGACAATCGAGTGACGCGCAAGGTGGCTACTGCCACCGGAACCGTTACAAAGTGTACACCTCACTGGAACGTGCCCATCAGGACACGTCGCGCGACGTGGCCGTTCCTGAGCGGGGCGACGAGGTCGGGTCGTTCTGGTGCGCGGTTGCACTGTCCGGGGCAGATCCTTTAATCGCGCTCCACCGCGCCGGAATGCGCCTTCAGCCCCGGCACGGCTATGCTGGAACGCCGCCGCCACTTCAACGACTTCAACGTGCTCCATAGGAAGCCTTCGCCGCCAGGGAGCGCTGCAGAACCGTGTGTGGTCGGCACCGGGGGCTTGCGCATTCGAGCGGCGCTCATCCCCCGATGCGTTTGCGTCCTCGGGGGACTGGTGGTCAGCGGCCGTTTGCGCAGCTCCCTGTGCGACGAGGTCTACTTGGTGCTCGTCCTTCTTTGGACGAGCTGCTCACTCTTCAATTTGCCGCCCAACCGCAGACGTGGACTCGCGATGCTGCGGCTCAGCTCTCCCAGAACCGCGTGCATCGCGCTGCTGGCCGGCGCAGCGCTGGCGGCCGCCGTGTCGGCGCAAAGCAGCAGCTCGTGCCTGGTCTCGCAGTACCGCGACTCGGTCACGGGCGAGTGCGTCGACTACAGGAACCAGGGCGAGAAGGCCGGCGCGGACTACGACCAGAACATCGACTCGGGCAACACGGCGTGGATGCTGACGGCCAGCGCGCTGGTGATGATCATGACGCCTGGGGTCGCCTTCTTCTACGCCGGGCTGGCCGGTGAGGAGATGGCCTCCAACACCATCATGATGTCGTTCGTGAGCATGGCAATGGTGACGATCCAGTTCTGGGCCTTCGGCTACTCGGCCGCCTTTGGGACGCACGGCGTCTTCGGGTGGGCGGGGTACAACCACGTGGGCGGGACCCCGAGTGGCACCTACGGCACCGGCATCCCGCACATCGTGTACGCGTTCTTCCAGACGCAGTTCGCTGCGATCACGCCGGCGGAATTGAGCGGCGGCATCGTTGGTCGCATGAAGTTCGGCACGTACCTGATCTTCATCTTCCTATGGACGTCCATCGTGTACGAGCCCTTGGTCTACTGGATCTGGTCCCAAAAGCTCGACGAAACGTGGAGCATTACCCCCCGAGGCTGGGAGGGCAGCATGGGAACGCTGGACTTCGGTGGCGGCACCGTCATCCACGTCTCCGGCGGCTTCGGTGCGCTTGCGGCTGCTCTGATGGTCGGGAAGCGCTACAACCACGGCGAGCCTGTGAAGCCGCACAATGTGCCGCTCGTCATGATCGGCTGCACGTTCCTCTGGTTTGGCTGGTTCGGATTCAACGGCGGGTCGGGAGGCGCCGCTGACGGCATTGGCGCGACAGCTGCCATCAACACGCACTTGGCTGCCTCGGCGGGCTTCATGACGTGGGTACTGCTCGAGTACAGCATCTCGCGTAACCTCGACCCGTGCGGAGCTGCTAGTGGAGCTGTGGCAGGAATGGCCACCATTACCCCCGGATCCGGATACGTGCACCCGTGGGCATCGCTGATCTTTGGGGTTGTTGGTGCTATTACGGGTTTCGTCGCCGTGAAGCTCAAGAACCGACTGCGCTACGACGACACGCTGGATGTGTTTGCTATCCACGGCTGCGGTGGCTTCATGGGCGGCTTGTTGACCGGCCTCTTTGCTACTTCGGAGGTGAACCCGACCATCAAGGGCGGGGCCTTCTACGGGAACGGGATGCAGTTCGTGTACCAGTTGGTGGCGAACTCTGTGGCTGCGGCGTACGTGTTCTTCGCGACATTGGCGATTCTCGTCGTGCTCAAGTACACGATCGGCCTTCGCATCAACGAGGAGAAGGAGGTGAGCGGAATCGACATCTCGTACCACGGCGGCCTCGCCTACGATTACAGCCACCACGGCGACCAAAGCGAGCACGGACCAAAGACCGTGCAGTTCAAGCCTCCCGAGACGTCCTTTGAGGCGGCGTTCATGAAGTCGGACCCGGCCGAGCAGGTCTAAGGGGGGGCGCGAGTAGCTGTCATGTCGTACGTTTTGTCTTTTAATTTCTATAATGTATTACACAAGAACAGTCGAACGAGCTGCCTGGATTTCAACTGAAAGTGTTTGCAAGGCAGCAAGGTGTGGCACGTGTAGCGTTAAAGCGTTCGTGATGCCTCGACCGTGCCCGAATTTGCTGAATTTGTACCGATAGTCGAAGTTGACAGAGCCGTCTTTTTCTTCAAACGGACCCCATCCAGCGGGTCGATGATGTTGAAGCCTATGCGCGCAGCAAACTAGTTGCAATGCTGCGCGATGCCAATTAGCCGGCACACTTAAAAGCGGAGACCCGTCTGTATAATTCTCCACAGCAAAACCCGAAAGCCACGTCCTCATCTTTCAGCGCGTGGCATTGACGCTTTCGTGCGGAGGCAACAGCGGAACGGAATCCAACACCAAACGTAGCTATTCGTCGACGTCGCGCGACGTGTCTGCTGCTGAGCGGGGTGAAGCAAATGACACACATGTGGACAGCGCCACAACTGGCGCCACAGTGCTCGTATCCTACGGAGATTTGGCTACCGCAGCTCTCTCAAACACCGCCTCTATCTCCACCAAGAGGCGTGCGTGTGCTGCCCTGGTATTCCCAGTGGGCTTCTTCATGCCCACCTTCCTAGCGCTTGAGGGCAAAGAAGTGCTACGTCCAGGCGGCGGCACTCCACGCACGAAGTACCCGAAGTGAAAGAAAAACAAAAACTTCTAGATAGCAGTGATCGTCGATCGCCATCCAATGCTGACACCGCTCAACTCGCAACAAGTTGGAAAAATATTTTGACGTCGTGCACATCCAAGTGAAACGTCAAAATGTTTGCGAATTCTGGCGGCAGATCCGTTCAGTATCTCGCTACATCCTCCTGCGCTAGCCCCTAGTCGAATATGGCCGCAGAGTGTCAGGACGACCACAACTCGAGGCTGTCGAATGGATCTCGTGATCGTCGTTATGAACACTCCGACAACCTCACTCCTTAATTTGCCGAGAACGCCCCAAGTGGAACAGCTTCAACCGATTGGGACATTGCCTGACCGATCTCTCCCCAATGCTGCGACGTATTACGTGGGTGAAGACCGCGTGCATCGCGTTGCTGGCAGCAACAGTGTTAACTGCGCTGGCCTCGGCACAAAATGGCTCCGAATCACGTGCCTCGTGTCTGATCTCGCAATACTTGGACACGGACTCGGGCGAGTGCGTCGCCTACAAAAACCAAGGCGAAAAAGCAAGAACCGACAACGACCAGGCCCTCGACTCGGGTAACACGGCGTGGATGACCACGGCCAGTGCTCTGGTCATGCTTATGACGCCGGGTGTTGCCTTCTTCTACGCTGGCCTCGCAGGCGAAGAAATGGCCTCGAACACGATGATGATGTCGTTCGTGAGTATGGCGTTGGTGACCGTGCAGTTCTGGGCCTTCGGCTACTCGGCAACCTTCGGCTCCCAAGGGGTGTTCGGTTGGTCCGCTTACAACAATGTTGGCAAAACCCCGAGCGGAACCTACGGGACGGGCATTCCGCACGTCTTGTTCGCCTTCTTCCAAACCATGTTCGCTGCCATCACGCCGGCTGAATTGAGCGGCGGGATCGTGGGTCGCATGAAGTTCGGCACGTATTTGCTGTTTGTGGCTCTTTGGACGTCCGTCGTCTACGACCCGCTGGCGCGCTGGATTTGGTCGATGAAGCTGGACGACTCGTGGGCTTTGTCTGCGCTCGGTTGGGAGGGCAGCATGGGGGCGCTCGACTTTGGTGGCGGCACTGTCATCCACGTTTCTGGCGGCTTCGGCGCTCTGGCTGCAGCCCTCATGGTTGGAAAGCGATACAACCACGGCGACCCCGTTAAGCCCCACAACGTGCCGCTCGTCATGATCGGCTGCACGTTCCTCTGGTTCGGGTGGTTCGGCTTTAACGGAGGTTCTGGAGGCGCTGCCGACGGCATCGCCGCCACTGCTGCCATCAACACGCACCTGGCCGCCTCATCGGGTTTCTTGACGTGGGTGATTCTCGAATACAGTGTTTCCCAGAGTCTCGACCCGTGCGGAGCTGCTAGTGGCGCTGTAGCAGGCATGGCTACTATCACCCCGGGGTCAGGATTTGTGCTGCCGTGGGCATCGCTGATCTTTGGTATCGTCGGCGCCATCACGGGCTTCGTCGCGGTGAAGCTAAAAAACCGTTTGCGTTACGACGATACCCTTGACGTGTTTGCTATCCACGGCTGCGGAGGCTTCGTGGGCGGTTTGTTGACCGGCCTCTTCGCCACCTCGAAGGCAAACCCAAACATCAAGGGCGGGGCCTTCTACGGCAATCCCATGCAGTTTGTTCACCAGTTGGTGGCGAATTCCGTGGCAGCCGGATACGCCTTCTCCGCAACCTTGGCGATCCTGGTCGTGCTCAAGTACACTGTCGGTCTTCGTATCAACGAGGAGAAGGAGGTGAATGGCATCGACATATCGTACCATGGAGGTCTTGCCTATGACTACAGCCAGCACGGCGGGGACAACAGCACGAGTCTTAAGGATGCGAGTGCTGCTGCGTACACCCCCATGGGATCCTCCCCAGAGAGTGCGTCGACCGCAGCTCCGCAGATTCCGAACGTTTAAGGCCCTGCACATGGGCTGTCGGTTTTCTCTTTTCAAACTCTATACAGTCAATACACAAGCTGGAACGTCTTGCTTGGTATCAAAACTGCTTTTGCATTTCATGATAGTGTCGCGGCTCAAAACAGGCAGGTCGGAGAGATAAAACAGAACAAACAAAGCAACCAAACACGAGCTCCGAGAAACTCACAAAACGAAAAAAATAACTTTAGCTTAACGTGTGCATCCCTAAATCTTTGGAGCGCACTGTAAACAAACGACAAGAAACTACTTCTATCGGTCGTCAGACCCACTCGTTAGCGTAGCCAGGACGAGCATATTGCGGACAGACGTAGTCCCACATCTCGAACTCGTCGTTCTCTCGACCAGCCCTGCTCGAGGTGTTGGAGCGATGCTCATCAGAGCGACCCCCGGACTGGTTTCCTCTTTCGTTGTCGGCAGCTTCGCTGGTGGCTCCTGGGCTGGCGGAGTTTAACTGCGAGGGATCGTCGTTCAAGGGCTCCTCCACTTTTTGTGCCATGCCAATCACTTCCTTTCGGAAGTGAGGGTGGGGCGACGTGAAGAAGTCGCAGCAGTTGGGCACCACGCAATGCGCGGGAGTTGTTGGTCGTAGCCTTGGAAGTGTTTCAGTGATTGACGATGTCGGTGGAGACTCTGTAGAGCATTCAGACAGCTGGGAACGGTCTTCGATTTGGTTCCCCACCGAAGATTGGGTCGACGCTGGTGGTTCAGACTCGAGATTTGCCGAGGAAGCTTCGCACTCTGAGAGGCTGCAGCTGTGTTCCTGACTCTCCTCCACCTCCGTTGTGGAAACTGAGTCCCGCGGAGACCCCATCGTGTTTTCCTGGTTGTCCTGGTTCTCATACTCGTCGTCTTCCTCCTCCAGGAGCCTCGTCAACCGTGTCGAAGAAATCGCAGAGCCGTACTCCGAGACGGTGGGAGCTTCCGACATCCGCCAACGATCGAGCCGAGCTTCTTCGTGTTGCTGTGGGTCCGCGAGTCCTTTTGCAGATTGACTTCGTTCTCCGTCGAGCAGTGTAGACGACAGCCTCGAGCTGCGGTCCGACTCTGGTCGACAACCGGACGAAGTCGATCGCTCGGCTGCCAAGTCGGAACCCTCGCCACGATGGGGATCTCCGTTAACAGGAGGCTTGCGCACGCCACTGCCTTCAGCTCTCGGGCGCGTTCGTGCCTTCGTTGCGGCCAGCCGTATGTCGCCGTAGTTGTGGATCATCTGGTCGACAAAGCGCCGCGTCTTCCTCTCCCAGAGGAGCCGCTGCAGACTCCGCATTGAACGCGACACAACATATACGCTTCAACGCGACAATGGCCTTCCGCCCTACACTTCGGCGAGACCGAGGGGCGTTCGAAAGTGACCTGCAAGAAGAGGCCAGCGGCGCGGGCATTTTTCTTCCAGGAAACGCCCTTGGCCAGCGTGGCGTGCACTCAAGAGCAAGAATAGGTTTCACCAAATCCTGGCGCCAGGCATCGATGCGATGCAGCGCGGCGATGCCTGGTGAAGAGTGAGATACCCTGGAGGCCGTACGGTTGGTCGGCAGGGAGCGACAAGCGGCGTGGAGGTTATGAATCACCGACCGTTCACAACAAAGGAAGAAGCTCCGAACGACGGATACCGGACGCCTGCCTGTCTTGCCATTTCTCAAGCGCCTACAGACCGCGACAACACTTCTCGCTCTGATGGGAGTGGCGGCATGACGCAGTGCGCTTCCGCTGGAAGACGTCGCGGGCGAAGTAATCTCCTCATTCATGGAGCGACAGTTGCGGGGTGTACCCTACCCGTGGACGGCGGCGTTATCTGCCTGGACGAAGTCTCGTCTTCAGCAACGGAGGCGGTTCGCCATTGCGATGGCTGCCATGGCTGACGGGGAGTGGCTGATTGACGCTGGCCCAAGCCTATTGAAGAGTGAACTCCATTTGTGCGGCGCCTATTGCGCCGCTGTATCCGCTGCCGTAATCGGATAAGATTGCGGAATGGGTACACTTTATTTTTGCAAAAAAACTTACACTTATAAATACGACGGTAACCGATCACCCACTCTTCACCGAGACTCGCTGGGCAGCACGCGCCATTCTCATTAGCATTATCTGCTCGGAATAGCTCGGTGCATGATCGCATCATAGGTCTGGGATGTGAGTGCCTGCTATTGACAGCCCTCAGTGAGAAGAATATTTTTAGTGTCGACACTCAAGAACCGAAACCAAGAAAGGCAGCGCACATCAACCAGCCCACGGCGCTCACTTCCCAACTCTGCTCCACCGACCGACTCCAGCACTCTTCGCTCTACGACAGTCACTCAAGGTAGGCGGCGCCACCTGCGCTAGTGTGCTTGTCTTCTGCGTCTGCACAGCTTTTGACCTCGTCCCGTTTCCTCCTGTTCAGATGGCCACCGCCATGGTAGACGCGAGTAACAAGGCGCGCAAGTGCATCAGCAACCCCAAGATGCTCATCACGTACTTGTGGTTCAGCACCATGCTCTTCGGCTTCATGTACGCGATCGCCGCGATCGTCGCGGCTGTCAACAACGACGGCGAAGGCGAGGGCGACTCCAAGTCGCTGGGCTTCGTGGGCGTCTGGGCCATGATCCTCATCGTGGCGCTGTCGGCTGGAGGCACGATGGTCATGCGCAAGCACCAGACGCCGCTGGCCGTGGGCTTCCTCATCGGCGTCGTGCTGATGATGTCGCTGCAGATGTTCTCGCTGTCCATCATCTTCGCGGGCGCCGCCTACCTGGCCCGCATCGAGCGCGCCAAGGGGGCCGAGCACACCAACGTGCACTCGAACGAAGCCGCCTCCGTCTTCTCCTTCTTTATGTTCGTCTGCTACGTAAGTGTCTGCATCTGGTTTTCCGACTGTTTATTTTTTGTATCCTCTCAATGCGTTGGCAGTGCTGACCTCGCTGTTGTCATCTCTTGTAGCTGGCCTTCACCATTGTGCTGGTGCGCCACCGTAACATCGTCATCAAGGAGGGCGTGACCCTGGACCCGAACGCCATTAACGAAGACATCGAGAAGAACCCGGCCGGCACTGGCGGCAACTCGACCTCCGCCACCACCACGGCCACGTCCCCGCGTGTCATCCGCACGGACCTGGACATCCCCAAGCCGCTGGCCCCGCCCGTCAGCGTCTAAGCGCGCGATGGCCGCCCGCACATTTTAGCACACACGCCACCAGTAAGGAAGATAGCAGCCTCCGCGATGCGATAAGCCTGAATAGTAGATATCCCCAGCGCTTCCTCGCCGTCTCACTTTCACTTGACCATGTTGAAGCCATGTCAGACGGGGCCCTAGCGATTTGACGAAATCCTTCCGTTTTTCGCGTGGTCCACGCGAAAATAACTCCACTATACCTATAGAACCGAATAACTCATCATATCGTATTCAACTCAATCGACATTTCAAGTCTATCAATATCTTAATCCATAATTTCGCGGTATAACTGCATGTGTACCACTCTTCAGAGGACGACTGTACCAAAAGAGACTCTCCCCCCGATTAAAGCGCACTCTCGCATTGGACACCAGACATCCGAGACCACCAGCTACTATGGGCTTCCAGATCGACACCATCAAGGCCGGGTACGCCCCCCCCCCCGTCACGCTTGCCCACGTTGTCCTAATGAACGTTTCGTTATCTAATGTGTTTCCCCTCCGTCCCGACAGCGACGGCACCAACTTCCCCAAGCCGGGCCAGACCGTGTCCGTGCACTACGTGGGCACGCTGACCGACGGCTCCAAGTTCGACTCGAGCCGCGACCGCGGTCGCCCGTTCCAGTTCCAGCTGGGTGCCGGCCAGGTGATCCGCGGCTGGGACGAGGGCGTCGCCCAGATGAGCAAGGGCCAGGTCGCCAAGCTCACGCTGCCCCACGAGTACGCGTACGGCGAGCGCGGCTACCCGCCCGTGATCCCGCCCAAGGCCACGCTCGTCTTCGAGGTGGAGCTGCTGTCCTTCAACTAGACGGCTCAAGCTCCCCCGGAGGCGGTCGTTCTTTTAAGATTGTTGTAGCTGCTGTAAACAGGAGCTCGAGAGGCTCTGTGCACGAAATACTACACGCAGGACGCAGTCTTTGGGAGACGCAAAACTTTAGTTTGATTTGAGCTGCGTTTTGGCGGTTGAGCGGGGCGGCTGGTGGTGCTGACGGATTTGCTGGAGAAGCTCGCGACCGACGTTCTTCGCACGGCTGGGGGAGAGTGGAGGGGGAGGCGACCGAAGGGCAGCTGTAGCGTCTGAGGAGGCTTGGGGTTTGTGTTCTGCAGCCTCTGTCCACATGGAGTTAAAGTATTTCTTCTCGGGGTGCTGGACGGGTTTGTAGGTCGCTTCATGCGCCATTTTGACGCGTCTCGAGTGTTCCTGCGCAGCGAGGAAAAAGCAAGACAGCAGGGTAAGGAGCTGTACACATAGCGTGGGAAAATGTGTTCGTGGGCAGGAGACTTACGAAGGCGCGGATTTCTGGCGTGGTGGGCGAGTTGCTGGTTCCGGTGGGGGCAAACGGATCATCGAGCAGAAGTGCACGGGAGTATGGCGCCCCGGTGATGCTACAGCGAGACGCCGTGTGCATGTTGCTGGACGTGATGGTGCTGGTGAATGGTCTACCACCGACCCATTTCTGCGGGCTGTGCTGGCGCCACATCGGGCGGGCCACATACTCAGCTGTCGTTGGAGGTTGCGGGGCAGCTGTCCCACCAAGCACGGTTGCTCTCGAGCCATGTGCATTCCAATAGAGCCGATCGTACACGGCACTATTTCGTCTTCTCCGCGCTGAACCGTCTTCATCGTCACTGTCTTCGTCCCCCTCGGCTTGATTGACTTTCTCCGGCGACGGCGGGCACTCCGCAGTGCAACTCGTTCTTAAGTTTGATCCCCGTGAAGCAACAGAGCGTTCGTGCTCGTGTTCGCTTCGTGCGTTGTTGTCGACGCAGATAATATTTTCAACGAAGTACTTGGCACACGACAACGGTTTGCTTTTCAAGAAAGCCATGGGTGGATGGATCTCCTTGTGCTTCTCGCGGGTCTTTTCGAAGTTGATGATCCGTTCGGTGAACTTCTCGCGCGGCAGCTCAACCTCATCGTGGGACGATTCGAGACGACGAAGATATTTTCCGCCTCCTTTGTAGATTGCACGAGGCGAGTACGAGCTTCTCAGATAAAAACGAAAAACAAAACAGTGAGTTATGCTTGCACTTCAACTATCCATAGGAGACCCCACATACCCATTCTTCACAACACCCCCATGCTCCTGCTCTTTCTTTCGTACCCGAGGCCTATTAGTGAATAGAATCGTGAAGGACAGCGGTGAGCTCAATAACACAATGAAAAACATTCAACGCAATGTAAGTTCAGCTGATACCAACGCACACGTAGGCCTTCGAGTAGTCCTCCTTGGCGTAGTCGTTGCCCCATTCCTGGGCAGGTGCCTCCTTGATCCAGTCGCTAACCCGATCCAAGTACGAGTTGTGCATCTCCTTCCTGGCAGCAAACCAGCACCCCGACACAAGAACATCACTCATCAGTAGCCGCACGTGGCTGTGCCAAACCGAGCGATAGACTCACGTGGATTTCCCGTAGAGATGTTTGGCCTGTCGCTCTTGAGTGGCTCGGGACGGCACTGCCCCGTTCTTCTCCGCGTGTTTTACTCGGGCAGCCTCCTGTTCGGATCGGCTCTTCCGCCATCGCACAACGTCGAGCGAGAACATGACGCCAAAGCGACTCAATGCATGAACTGCACCACTCGCGCCAAAAGGACCTCCAGACCAGACCCCCCCCTGTATTTTTAGTTGGCACTGTTACTATACTCCTGCTCTAGAACACTGACAATACATGCAATACCAAATGGCTGACTTGCAACATGGCTTCATGTGGGCATGTCGATACCCTTTTTTTTTCACCAATCAACTTCGGTCGCTCCCGACCTCAGGTTGTCGCGATGGACTTCCGTCAACTGCTGCGCGACGAACGCCGCCGTGCGCGCGAGGCAACGCAAAGCAAGGCAAATGCCGAGCTGCTAAGCGCATCAAAAGCAACAGAGAAAGAGGACGAGCGGTTGTGGCAATGGCAACGTGCCGCCTTGAAAGTCTGGGCCGAAAGGTGCGAAAACTTTGCCAGCCGTCCGGAAGATTGTGCTAACCTTACGCGTTCGAGTGTTGTTTTAGCAGATCGAAGATCGACATGGAGGAGTTCCGCCGAGGCCCGATCCCTGGGGTGTATTACATCCCCAACTGGATCACGCAGGACGAGGAGGCGGCGATCCTGGAGCGCGTGTACGCTGTTCCGGACGAGAATGACCGCTGGGTCAAGCTCAAGCGCCGCCGCCTGCAGATGTGGGGAGGAGAAGTCAAGGCCCCGTTCGACCCCAAGCCGCTGCCGGAATGGCTGGAGCAAATCAGCCAGGCACTCGTGGATGCGGGCATCTTCAGCGACGAGAAGAAGCCGAACCACGCACTGATCAACGGTCAGTTGTCGTGCTGCGACACGGAAGACTATCCCTGCATCTAACCAGCGCACTCTCGTGTACTTGCAGAATATGGTGTTGGGGACTGCATTATGCCGCACGAGGACGGGCCTGCCTACTTCCCTCTCGTGTCCACTGTCAGCACGGGTGCTGAATGCCGAGTTACGTTCAAGCCGCATCGTGCTTTAGCATCCGCTGACAACCAGGCAGCCGCCAAGCCGGCAGCAACGAGCGAGACTGCGCAGCACTTTGATTTCCAGTTGGAACGTCGCAGTCTCCTGTTGTTCACGGGAGAAGCCTACACGCGCTACCTGCACAGCATCGACAACATCGAAGTGGGCACACGCATTTCATTAACGGTTCGCCATGTCGATCTTCGCTAGTTTTTTTAGATGGAGCACGTGAAAGAGAGACGACGAATGTGATGAGAACGTGAAGCACAGGAAATCTTCGTGAACCAGTGGCGACGCTTCACGAATGCGATGTGTGGTTGGTGACGTTGAAGTGCGTTGACTCGACACTTGATACATGCCGAGGATGCATTCCCTTTTAGTAGCGACGTGACATGGTCGAAACCTCCTTCGATCGGTTTTCCATTTATTTCTCGCGCGGCTCACACTGTTCGAGCTGCGCGACAACGACGGTCGAGCTGCCATGATGCGGGTCTTCTCTCCATCGTCGCGCTTGGCTCAACGAGAAAGACGAGCTCGAGGATCCAGCTCTAGATACTCGGATCGGGATGCCATTTCGGGGAGATCTCGGAATGAGAGGAACAACGTTGGTGGCACGCTACAGCCGATCAATCCTCGCGCTCATGCATCGGTGACCACTGTCCCAAACAACGAAGCCAGTCTATACATGGACGACTTCTGCCTCGACACACCGTCGTTTGTGACGTTGGCAAGTGCGATGAAGATGCGCGTTTGTGAAGTATTCTGGTTGGCGTGCAATGCAGTAGCTTGGTGTGAGCGAGGCAAGCGTGCGTGGCAACCGGGTAGAGCTGACCTGTTGTGGTGTTTCATCTTGGCTTCATTCAGGCGCCGGGTACAAATGCAGCTCATCTGTTCACGTGAGCCTTCGTCCGATCAGTTGAGGAAATACTCGGCGGTTCTCTGTGTCCGTCGCCGTCGTCGCCATGGGTGTATCGGGAGTTCTGCAGTTGCGATCTCTCTTGACCGACGCATGCACCCCGTGAAGATGTTGTCGACAAAAGCCAAAGACTCCCGCAAGCTGACGATCGGCATCGAGTACGGCTGGCGCTCGAAGCATGTGTGGTTTCGAGCGCCCAACGTTGCAGTCTACGAGCAGTGGAATGATGTCATCCGAGCAGCTCTACAAGGAAATGGCGGCGCGGGGTTCGACGAAGAGGAATCGCTAGCCAAGTGGGTCGAACGCAGCGGCATTTCCATGATGGAGACGGCGACGACGAGCGGCGTAGGCCGCTGTAGCACGGACTCGTACTTGAGAGGGTGCTCGAGCAGCTACCGATCCGACATACCCGACGACGAGTGGTCTGGTGAAGGTGACGCAGCGCGTCGCGTGCTCTATCAACTGCAAGACAGCAGCACGGATGATCCTGGCACTCCGGCCGAACGGAACCACCGCGTCAGCATGGCTTCACTCTGTACACGCTACCGCAGCAACAGCCGAGAGCATACGGACACGGTGATCTGGATGGGGAGACCAGCGTTCTCCTTCGCTGGACCGGACAACATGCTCTGCGACGGCAGTTGAAGGAAGCCCCTTGCATGCATTGGCGCAACACCTCTATGTGATTCACAACATTAATACAATCTCGTGAGCTTACCTGGAATTTGCACATACCAGCGAACAGCATCGGAGAAACTGATCCACTGGCAAAGTGACCAGGTCGGGACGCATGTTTTTGATGAATTCGCGCTTAGTGCATACTACCGGTAGCTACGGCAGCACTCTTGCAGCGGTTTACATGATCGGCAGGTACAGCGGCTCCTCCTGCACGAAGGGCAGCTCGGCGATCTTCTGGCACATCGAGCGCACCTTGGACAGCAGCGATGTCTCCGTGGTGACGACGAACTGCACGTTGGCGCGGTCGACGATCGGCGCCTGCAGAATCGAGTAGATGGACACGCCGCTCTCCTCAGCGGCCTGGCCGACGTGGCGAACAATGCCCAGTCCATCCGTGATCGTGATACGCACGTAGAAGTGCGCCTCGTAGTCGGACTGCAGCGTCAGGGGCGTCGAGGCCTTGAACGAGTCGAGCGGGGCGTCGCCACGCGCCAGCTGGATGATGTCGTTCATCACCGAGTTGGCCGTGGGGAAGCGCCCGGCGCCGGGGCCGACGTACGCGCTGCTGTCCAAGTTGTCCGAGCGCACGTTCACCAGGTTCGTGGCGCCGCTGATGCTGGCGATGACGTTGCTGTGCTTGACGACCACCGGGGACACGTAGACCGCGACCTCCTGGGGCTTGCCCGTCTTCTCGTCCGCGGGCTTGAGCAGCTTCGCCACGCCCAGCAGCTTGATGGTGCTGTCCATCATCTTGGCGTACTCGAAGTCGGCCGCGGAGACGCGCGAGATGCCGACCGTGGGGATGTCCGCCGGCTTGACCACGCCTCCGAACGCGAGCTTGGACAGGATGGCGATCTTGCTCTGCACGTCGAACCCGTCCACGTCCGCGCTCGGGTTGGCCTCGGCGTAGCCCAAGTCCTGCGCCTCCTGCAGCACGGCGTCGTAGGCGACGCCCTCGGCCTCCATCTTGGACAGCATGTAGTTGGTGGTGCCGTTCATGATGCCGGCGACCTCCGTGATGGTGTCAGCGTTGTAGGCGTTCTGCAGCGTGTGGATGATGGGGATGCCGCCGGCCACCGCGGCCTCGTAGCCGAAGCGCACGTCCGGGTGCTGCGCGAGCAGCTGCACGAGCTCGGGCATGAAGTTGGCCACGAGCGCCTTGTTGGCCGTGATGACGTGCTTGCCGGCCTTGATGGCGCCGAAGACCACGTCCTTGGCGTCGTCCACGCCGCCCATGAGCTCCACGACGCAGTTGATGCTCGGGTCCTCCAGGATCTCGGCGTAGCTGCTGGTGAACGCCGTCTCCGAGGGCGACAGGTGCTGCAGCCCGCGGTCCTTGCTCAGGTTCTGCACGCAGATCTTGGCCACGAGCGCGTCCACGCCCATGGCCGCGAACGTCTGGCGGCGCGCGGGGCTGTGCAGCAGGTCGAACACGCCGCCGCCCACGGTGCCGCAGCCGAAGAGGCCGATGCGGAGGCTCGCGCGGGACATCTGGAGAGCGAGGGAAGGAGTGATGGTCGCGGCTTTTGCGGTGGAAGGGAGACTGACTGACGTCCGGCGGCGGTGCCAGAAAGATACCCTAGACCACAAGAACTTGCTGTATTGCGCAAGCATCAAACGCTCTGGTAGTACAGAATGCACTCTCTCACTTCCCACACTGAGGAAAACACATAACCCTTAAGATTGGGTTTGGTTGTACTCATCCGTTTTCAGAAATACTGTATATCCTGAGCAAGTAGATAGCGCATTGGACAGGGAATTTGGCGCGCACACGGTGAGTGGCTTTGGTATCACCGCTAATAGGATGCATATGCAGCAGACCATGTAGCGCTCAAAGGACAGTCTCGTCACTTTCGGCCGAACTGCTGTCGTTGCGGTGGCGCTCGTGCAGCGTCGGAGCTATCGTGGCGGACACGAAACATGCTACGAAGCCGCTGTTCACGTCGGCTGCGGTAGCGTTTTTGCGATGTCTTTCGCTTCGAGGAAACCTTATCGCCAATCGACAGCATGCGACCGAGGTAGCAGCTGTAGGAGTCACCGTCTCCAGATCGAAGAGGATTCAGGTGCACGTGAAAGTTGGTCAGCGCCACGCACGTCTTGAACAACATGTCGTAGCTGGATTCAGACCAGTGATATTTGTCGGAAGCCACCGCCCAGAGAAAGGTTAAGTGCCCAAAAGAGTTATCGACAAGAACACGATCGTGCGCGATCAAGTCGTTCTCCTCGAGCTGCTCGATCGAGAGCGTCTCGCCCGGCTGCTTCTTGTGCGGGGTGATGGCACTAAAGTTCCCCTAGAAGCCCTGGTATCCCTTACGGGATGCTTGCCTGATGGAAGGTTACATCAGTACCATAGCAGGCACAGGAAAAGTTGGAGAATGTCTTGCCAGCAACGACCAGCTCGCGCATGCTCCACTTAGCGTTGACGTCCTAAACGAACCGCTCGTACAAGAACGGCGAAATCATTCCGGTGAACTTCATGATCATCTTTTGAAACGTCGGTGGATTGATCTTGAGCACGCTAGCGACGATGTCCCACTTGCTGCAATGTTAAGTGCAGTCAGCATCACGAACATGACGTCCTTGCCTCCGTACTTGCACTTCTTGTCGCGTCCCACATTCCAGCGGAGCACCACGTACTCCTCCACCACACGCCACAGTCTGTTAACCTCCCCCTCGGAGAAGTTGGTCGTCTGCGTGACGGGTTCCCCAACACTTAGCGTGAATCGGTCGCACACTGGCGAGAGGGAGCCCACGGCGTCGTTGCTAGTACTGTCCATCAATAGCGCCTTTGTTGTCGCTGACAGCAGCGCGAGCGCATCTGGCGCGTTTCATTTGCCGGGCTTCGTCCATTTGTGCCAGACGGGCGACACCATGCTCGACGGCGTCTTCTGTCAGCTCATTGGTGCGCTTCGGAGCTCGGATTCTGGGCATCTTGGTGGTGATCGTAGGGAAATTGGCAAGTGAGCTTCAGCGCAGACTACATGAACCCTTTGCCGATCACCACCGCGGTACCACAAAGCAAAATGAATGGCTGCTGCTGTAGCGCTTCAGAGAAGCTTGAGCGCGCTTGAAAGTGCTACAAATGGAACGGTGGTGAGCAGCCCACGATAGAATTGGCGCGCGGTTGCTGTTGGAATGGTGCCAAGTGAGGGCAGAAGCGTTCAGTTTGATGGACAAAGCACCTTGCCCAGCAGCAACTTATCTACCGAGCATCTTCCCAAATCTCTAGCCTACTTTCCGATGTATCATGCTGTCGACGAGTAGATGAATCCTAAGCAACGCGCTCGTCTGCTCAGAACAGATTGACGACTTCACGAAGTGCAGCTTCATCATCGAGTATCTAAGCTCGGTGCGAACGAGGACAACCTTCGACCGACGTAGTAAGCAGGCATCATCTGCTAACAACCGTAACATTGGGCTCATAACCCTGTTACGATTGTTAGCCGGTGATGCAGTAGTAGGCAGCAACTAAACACTTGTTACTCCTCTTAGCACCTCAGCTACAACCGTGTCAGTCTCTGTTGAGTTTGATCTGCCTTGTACATTTGTAAAATACAAACTGGGGTCGAGCTGGCCTACTTGGTTCCTGCTTTCGCGATGTCTTGACCATCGATCTCTTTCTCACCTGGGACGCTGCTCTGTACGTACCATGCTGTACGCACCAGCAAGGTGCACGACCAGCATCTTAACACGCCGCCCTCCGAGTTCTGATCCACCATTTGCTTCACAAATTGAGAGTATATGTGACCAAGACGCTCGTGCCAGCATTGCAGGTCTGCTACTCCGTCACTCAGCGCGTAGTTAATCATCGTCTTTGGTGCTGTTCCCGTCGTCTTCCCGACAGAAAAGCATTCTCTGCATTGAAAATCCACAGTTTGCAGTGCTGCATCTTCACCACCAGTGCGACCTCGCCATTCATGCTCAGCGTGTACTTTTTTTTGGCGTCGTCATATGCGATCTGGAAACCTTGCTCCGATGCAATTGACTGGGAGAGCAGGTTCTTCTCTGGTGAGTAATACACGTTTTCTAGACGAAGAACAACAGGAAATCCATCAACTTTGACCCATAGATCGATCGAGCCTATGCCAACTGGCGAGCTTGTAACATTGTACCCAATAAACAGTTGCTTTGCTACGTTCTTCCGGAGTGAGATCTCGATAATTCACGAAGTATCCCTTGTCCCTAACCAGGTGTTGGGCGGCGCCGTTGTCAAATACCCACGTTTCTGGATCGTATACTGGCTTGACTTGGTTCGCAGTACTTCCCTCCTTCGACTGCGCATTATTGCGTGTGCCACACTGCCCCTCCTGCTTTTGCACAGGCCACTGTGGTGCGTTAGCGTTCACGCCCGAGGAAAGAGTAAAGTTGGCTTGGTTGAGGCCGTTACCGTTGCCATTTCCACCGTACCCTTTTGGCTCTGGTTTCATCTCTTCGGGGCAGTCGCGACGAATAAGCCTAAAACCACGTACTTAAGTTATTCATACGAAATTCTATCTAGGCATACCATTTTAGTTTGTAGGTGATTCCTGGTTGACGAGCATCAGTCATGACCATCAATCTGACTCTTGCCAAAAGTAGTACGTAGCAGCGTAGACTTCGCGTGATCCCGAGCGTTCTAGAACGTATCCATTTTTACTGACAGTGTTACCTCAGTTTCACTAATTCCTATGTTTTTAGTTTGCCTACGGTTGTACCTCCTTTAGTGGGTGGAATTAGATTTGGTGCACGCGTGACATATTCGTGAGCTCAGCCCGGAACGGGTCGAATCCATGAATCGCCCGGGCATGACCACTATCCTATCCGAGCCGTCGTGTAGCCCTAGTTGTTAACCTTTCGTGGTACTAGGGCGCATTTCTCGCCCTTTAAGCCGTTTTCTAAAACACGGTACGAAATCGCCCTCTTCAAGGGCGATACATGCGCCCTTTTGCAAAAGTTCAAGTTAGTAATACACCGTCTTTTATGACAGACTATAAACGGTACGATGACAAATCGTCTGTACATACTAAATTTAAGTTAAATGCATGTATTAGATGGCTCCTGCAAATCCTTGAAGTTCATATGTTATACGAGATAGATTTGTAAAAGGACGAGTTTTGCGCCCTTTTAGAACCAAATGACTTAGACTTGTATACTATAGTTTACCCAAGTGGATCGCGAAAGGGTTAGCTGTGGCTCAGTTGTTTGCTTTATTTGCTTCAGCACTACGGACTCTCTGAGCCAGCTTGGTGTGTCTAGAAAATATAAAGCAGCACGGTCAGGAGTCCATAAGCTTCATCATCCGCTTACGTCGATAGCATCCATGCCTTAGCCGAGGCAGTGTGATAGCTCGACTTCGAGAGCGCAAATGTCATTAGGCAAAGAGCAGCCAGATAGGCGACGACCAACAGCATCATGCCCCGGCGTTCTGTGGCGCAACTATAGTTAGTGACCCAACGGAGGCAACGAAGGGGAAGCCAATCCGCTAGCTTATGTGGTGGCCTCCACCTGAGTTTTTTTTAGCATTATTACCGCCATTCCGTGAGGCATAACGTTCCAAATTCGAATGCTTCAGCAAAGTCGTCCCGGGTGACATTGGCGTCGCAGAGGAGCTATGTGATCACCAGCGTGGCAACGTAGACCATTGAGTCCAGCGCTAACAGCTACCATAAATCGTTAACTCACTGTCAACGTCTTGGGTCTACAAGGAACTGGTGTGCCTTGCCGAGGATCAAGTGATTGGTAGACCACCTCCATCAAAGCTTGAACTCACTGAGTTCTTCGAGGCCTTCCAGTTTGCTCTTGGCATCGTTTGGACCTCGCTTTCAATTGGTCGCCCTGGAAATATCTGTAAATGGTTCGGTACAGCATCATTTGCATGGACAACGAGACATCTCGATGTCCCAGCCATGCGTCCCCACATTGAGTTGAGCCTTGTACAGCACCAAGGTAGTCTCCTCGCTCACGCCCATCTCGACCAGAAGCTTGTTTTTCAAGTAGGCAACATATTCATCCGAAGCGGCTTCCACCATGTAGTAACGACCTGTCATCACATTCATGCACCGAAGAAGTATGGTTGCTGCTATTGCCGATATCAGCGCTTTTCGGTTGCTCTGGAAGCACTGCGTACGGACCGAGTGACTGATGCTCCGCGCCTGGAGCAGGATCGCGATGCTGGGCGAATTCGTGACCGATGGAATAAACCGTCGTATATGCTGATGAACACAGCCCAAGCGCCTTTTGTGTTAGAATCGGCCAGGTCAGTCATATTGTGCTTTGCAGATGAAGTGTCGCTTGGTTTATGGCATAGGTCGAAAGGCGCTTGGGCTGTGCTCATCAGCATATACGACGGTTTATTCCATCGGTCACGAATTCGGGCATAAAAATGACCCGGCACACACGCAGCTAGAATTATATAACTGGCCTTGATTTGCAGTGCGCAAGGGGCCGCTATATAAGCAATCAACGTTGATTTGTCCAGAAAATCGATCCGTAGCTAGATTTGGCTTGTCATCGCCCGAGATATTAACCCCCCCTAAGCAGATCGATTTGTACTTTATATTGACCTCGATTTATAAAACGACCTTAAATTAATATAAATCGAGGATACAGCTAAGTTAAAACGACAAAAGTATTGAAACGCACAATACATAATATGAGCCAGAATTATATTCACTTCATACCTCTAAACCTGCCTTCAGATATCTATTTCCCATGTTAAGTATGAGTTAATTCTGGAGGCACGACCTAGGACGAGATTTATCTACGTGATGGCGAGGCTGCTTTAGAGCCGAATAAGCTAATCCCGCCCGAGTTAGAGCAACACTTGGGGTCTATCTCCGCATTTGAGCTTGCAAATGCTGGTCGAAGGAGTTGGGGAAGAACTCACAATATTAGGCAGAAATAGCGATAAATCAGGATCTAATTACGCCTTAATTAACTGTCTGCACGCCAAATTAGGTGAAAGGCACAATAGTACTACTGGATATGATAGTACTATTGGATATGAGAGAAGACTGCTGAAGCTAGACATTTTTCGTATTTGGCGCCTGCAACTTCAACTAGAAGGTACCTTTTTGCATCCGAGCCAGGACTCCACTTCGGGATCGCAGGGAGCCCCCACGCCGCGCTCGATCTGCACTTGCCGGACCTGGATGAACAGTTGGTCGACGTTGCACGCCACGACTTGCATGCGACTGCTATAGCACATTCCGACGGTCTTGTTGACGGAGGTCACCCCCGGGATCTCGCACTGGCGGTACAGGACGCCGTCGCACGCGGCGACCCGCTCGGGGGTGGGGAAGTCGGACAAACCTTCGAGTGCGAACGGGACTGCAGATTTGTGGCAGATTGCGAAGGAGAATTTAGCGAGAATGTCCGTCGTCGCGGCGGTGGCGTGTCGAGGGTCCTTCGGGTCGAGGCACGAGGCGCCAGGGACGTCGAACGCCAGGTCCGGTACACAGAACGAATCGGCGAGGTCGCAGGCGCCGATGAACCCGTTGCAGCACATGTGGTTTGGGCGGAATATCGCCAAGCGAGAGAGACTGACGAGTGGAGCCATGTCCGGTATGGCGGGGACTTGCTGGATGTGAGCGAGGGCCATCGTCTCCAGGTTCGGGAGGTTGTCGAACGACGGGAGCTCAGTTAGAGACAGCAGCACTGCGAGCGCCATGCTGCGTAAGTTGGGGGTGCCGTCGAAAGCGGGGAGCGCGACGAGGTTGTGGTGGTTGCCGAGGTGCAGGAAGGTGAATTCGGGGAGGCTACTGAAGAGACCGGGGGGGAGGGTGACGAGGTTACGACTGCCGAACTTGCCTTCGAGGTGCCTGGCAATACATCACGCGAAAATCTACGTAAGCTGTTAAGCTAAAGAGCATCAGATGATAATGTGGGCGTTAACTAACAGATGCTGAAGCTGCTTGAACTCGTTGGCCCAGCTTGGAATTTCCTCGAGACTTGTGTAGATCAACGAGCTACGGACACTCGGTAAGAAGGGAATCATCACGACATTCGAGAGTTTGCTCTACGCACATTGTTTTCATGTCCTTGCAGCGTCGTAACTCGTCTGGCCAGCGTCGCAACTGTCGATTGATGAGCTGCAATGTGTGTAAGCGACCAGCTTCTGCTAGTGCGCGGACTTTGTTCGTGACGTCCTCAGGGAAGTTCCAATCCTCAGCCGTTCGTGGGGCGCGGTCGCCGTCGATCATGATAATACAAGGACACTGTGTCCCGGTGTTCCACACGTGCGCACAAACCACACACTCCGGGTAAGCTGCGCAAGCTGAGCGCGCGTTAGATACTGCGGTGTGAGTGAACACCACAGCACAGATACTCGCGGCGATAAAAACCACCGCTACCAAACTTGGCGCTGATCTCTGACGTTGGATACTTGTCGTGGCACTTGCCACCTTTTGAGATGACACCCGCCGTGCACTGCGAAGGCGGCACCTTTGGGAGATAATCACAGAGATCACACGGATGAAGCGGTAGCAAAACGACAGGTTGAGTCCGATGCTCAGCATGAAGTCCAGGACGCCACTAATCCTTAGGGAGTTGAAGTTGACGAGGAACAAAGCGACTTGAGCTGGGTCCGCCTGCATTCGCGCATACCGCTCGAAGTTTCCATCAGGGAGAATTTCCGCGTTCACTAAGTACACGTCTCGATCGAAGCTAAAATGGTAGCAGCAGTAAACCAGAACCGAGATCGGGTACAGGACAGCAGCAGCGAGGTCAAACCTAGCAACAACAACAACAACAACATGGTAAGAAATGTACTTCAAAGTACTGTAGCTAACCACTGTCAATTAGCAGGATGTCGTCCCTGTCTGGCGATCGTACGTACATGGAATCGATAAGAACCTCAGTGAAAGCTGTATGGTTGTCGAGGACAATGTTCACGGCCACTGACAACCCATTCAGGCCCATGAAAGCCGCGTATGCGTACGCAATTGTGGTGGGGAGTCCTTGGTTTAGCACTCGACGTAGCACAAGTCCTTGGACGGCCAAGTCGCAGCCTTTTTGAAACGTGTTCTTCGTATCAGCATGCAAAATTGGTAATTAGGCGGAGAAAAGCCTAGTATCCGAGACAGCAACAGCTTCATACTTGAAATTTGGGCACTTACGAATATTTTCCGGTTGACAGCGTTGAAGCCTGTGAGATTTACGTAGAAGCGATGCATGCACTGAAATCTTCGTTTTGCATCGGGGGTACACCGCAGCAGCCAGCACACGGATAGAGTGCTCCACACTCGCTGGATAGCCATATTTCGTGTTGGTTTGCATATTCCAGCAGCCGTGTGTCGAAAGCGTATTAATCGGATGAGAACCAAGCTGTAGCACACATTCACAAGTACCAATGCCGTGACGCTTGCCCATTTTGTGACAGGGTCGCGTTCCACAATCAGCCAGAAGTTGCCGTTGTCGTAGTCGCCAGTGTTCATGAGCAGATTCGCAGCTTCATTCGGCGCTACAGTGAGAAATGTGAGCCAGGAGGTCCACACGATACAAACGACCACAACGACCAGCAACGGAATGCCTAGTGCGCCAAATGATTGCCGGAAGGTGAGACCGGGGGGCATTTGTGTGACGCCACTAGATTTCCGTCGCTCCTGATTGTTTCTTAAGTTTGGCCCCGAAACGAACAGGGCACCTCGTGCCGTGACGCGGGTTGGCTCCAAAGTTACTTCTGGAGTCGGGGCCACTTTCTTGGTCTGGAAAATCCTCGAGAACAGGGATACAGATCGTTCTTCATAGTGACGGTGGGTATCTGCGGAGGAAGGGATTCGAGGAGAACTGCTCGAAGGCGCAGCCTTTGACAACCAGAGCCTGCGGTCTTCATCTGGGAATCCACTCATCGTTTCCAGCACCTTGGCAAGACGCGCGCTTGGGATTAAGCACTCGCCAAAATAAGTCGTCAAGGGCTCTGCCTTGTGCCGTGACGATTTTTGCAGTTTCATCTAAGCTTAGCAAAAAGAGGAGCCGATTCGCATCTCGCTTTAGTGAAGCCTTCACCCCATCGCGTTTCTAGAGTAGACGGTGGACCCTTACCACTATTTCAATTTGCATCCAAGCCTAGCGCGCCTTCCTCAGCATCACTCGGAGGACCAACTCCTCGCTCAATCTGGGCTCTCCTAACGTCAATGAAGTGCTGGTCAACTTTGCATGTCACGACTTGCATCCGACTCCTGTAGCACATTTTAACGCAAACTCCAAAGTTCCGCCCCCCCCCGTAACGTTGATGAGGAAATGCGCGACTTTGGCTGGACAATACAGCAGAACGGCCATCGGATACCTGACAGACCGCGCTGTTGTGGCTAGAACGTGATCCTCAACGGTGGAGATCTAGTTTTCCAAGGCTTGGCGCTGCAGCGAACTCTTGACCAAGGCTTCCTTGGGCCATTAGCAATCGACTGCACCTCCTTCGTCTGCCTCAATGCGTTTACAACATTGTTTCAGCAAGGAATTCAGCTTTTGCAGAGGTCCTTAACGGCGATGTGCAACTCGGTCAACCGCCCGATAAATGCTTATTTGCGACCGGATTGGATGTAGTTTTGATCTAGGAGCCGCTGTGCTCTTCCCCATGGCAGTGCTGGTTTATTGTACCTTCTACTTTCTGTTGGATCGTGCCATCTTCCTTGTCAACGTGGAAGTACTCGATGATGGAACATTTGAGCGCTTTGTCGGATGCATGCTGACCCGACTCAAATGGCGCTCTTCCGCATCACTTTCGACTCGATGCCGATCAAGAGCGTGATGGTCTTCACGTTAGGAACCGGGATGAGCCTCTCGTTCTGCCACAGCTTTAATCGCGTCGTCGAGATCCGAGATATCGAATGGGTGGCGCCAAATGGGGCCCAACAATCGCTGCTGTCGACGCGACCAAGCGGTCCTACCAGAAGCCTGTACCATGTTGGTTTGCCTTCCCGTTCCTCGTAGTATATACGCACCAAGCTATGGTAACTCACTCGTTTGTTGCGCTCATTCGTTAGGTTTGATTTCGCTGCTGCTGTCCCCAACAATATCATCGAACCGCAAAACATAGCACACTTACAAAATACTTGCGGTATTTGGAGTTGTATCCGATCAGATCCACCCAGACCTGCACCCTACCGGTAGTTGTAGCTTACACCACTCCGCTACTACGACGTACCAGCTCTTTGGGATAACCCCACGGTTCGCCCGTTTGATGATACTTCGAAACATGAACAGCTTGACGAGCACCGTCATATACCCGGCGTTGAAAAATGCAAAGCCATGAACACTAAACCACTCGACGAATGGCTCGCGCTCGACGATCATCCAAAATTGGTAGGCTTCCGTGTGCATCAGTCGGTTGGCCGCGTCGTTCGGCGTCATGGCCAAGAAAATGAGCCCCAGAGGATGATGCACACGATCGTCTCGAGCAGCGGTGGAACCCCTCAGAGCCCCGTATGCTTGGCGGAAGGCGTTCTGCTTGCTCGTGACACTCGGACAAGGCGAGTGTTGGGTCTGGAAGCGGTTTTCTTGGAGCAGGGACGATTTGTCGGACTGGGATGGTGGACGTTGAAAGGGTCGGGCACCACAGTAGCAGACGTCGCGCTCCTGGCGGAGTGTTAGTCTTCAGGTGTTGACAGCGCAACTAGCAACGATCAACACACCCATAAGCGAGCTTCCCGTGCAACAGATTACAAAACATCGTCGACTGAAGCGACCAATGCAGACTTTCTTCACTCCATGGGCACGTACGGTAGCCTCTCCTGTCCGGGCCCGCTCCAGCCGGCGAGTCTCCACGACTGCACGGCAACTCCGCTGGCGTGCCTGCAGGTTCTGCCGCAAGCAAGCGAGCTGCCCGCAAACCCTGTAGACGGGCCGATGCCATACGTGTACATGTACCCGCCTGCGTAAAGACTACAACAATGCTTCGCACACCAGAACGTTCACATCTCACGATCCGCTCACCTTGAGTTCCTGCGCTCGTACTACGAGTCGTAGCCCTCCCGGGTCGGAGCATCGTAAGCTCGCGCACCTTCGCTTCCTGTGACGGGGGCCATATCTTCGTCCTGCGAGGGCACGATCCACTCAGGGCGCTGTTAAATCGCGCGATGGAGTCGACAATTTGTTTGGATAGGCCTGCAGAACCAGAGGAAAAACCTGCGGCGGTCCCCGGACAACGCGACCTTGGTGGGCCACCACGAGCGCGAGAAAGAACGTCGAGAACTGTAATACACTGTACGCACGCTTCCTTCTCTCCATGTTGATCGTGCTGGACGCTGGACAGGCTTGGGCAAAAGAAGTACAACGCAATCTACACAGCCTTTCCTCCTTCTCATCAATATTTGTCGACCCAAATCCTGGCGGAAACCGTTTTTCAGCAATCTTGAAGGGCTTCGCCCACGTTGAAGCGCTGAGCCAGCGAGCACAGCCCGAGGATATTATTCGGCACGACGTTGGCGCGGCATATGGGCCCCAGCCTCGGGCCTTCGCGGCCGCAAAAGATCGCCTGCTGGTTGCCTCTGGGGCCCAAATGGCGAGGTTGGCGCGGCACGCCCTGTGCTGACCCGACCAGTCAGTCCCCCTTTGCAGCGTTAGCAAGCAACGGTTGCTGCTTGGTGCACGACTTCAAGTCATGGGTTCGCGCGCGCCGGCGGAAACGCAAGGCAGCGTGTAAGCCGCCGGTACCACCAATGCCATCTTCACTGTTGCGGCACGCAAAAGATCGCTGGGCGGTGTGAAGCGAAGCCGACGCTGTGCAATCAACCCATCTGAATGCAGCGACGACGGCCCTCGCCGCCTCCTCCCATATTCGCGCCGGGGCTGGCGCCGTGCAATTCAGGCCAGCAGCTACATACTGTGCGTGGCGGAGACCGAGGAGAGCGTTCTGATATGGAGTCGCACTTACTCGAAATGTGACGGTGCAGCGCTACTCGCACAGTCCGGTGGTGCATCCGTCCTGAGGACGGCCACGCCGTGGTTCGGGTGTGAGAGGGCCTCCGCCTCGCAGCTGGACCGGCCGTGCTTGCTTTCGTCGTCTGCTGGTTGGCACGGCCCTGAAATCACTGCATTGACCACCGGGGGAATGGCGTCCGTCACTGCACGTAGCCATGCCGGCGCCATACAGAGGCCAAGTGCCTCCAGACGGTGCGCGCATCGCCTCGATTTGCCACTGACCCCATCATCTGCAATCGGGAAACGCGGCTCCGCGGCAGCCGCGCTCCGGATGCCTCACGCAGATGGGAGCTACATGTATGCTTTTCACTGCTGCCGCCGTGGGCCGTGGTGGCTGCGGGCTGAGTTTGCCAGCGACTGCCGCCTAATGGCGCTAGCACATGCCGCCGTGCCAGGTGCCGTCAATGCTGTCGCCAACCGCGCTTGGACCGTCAAAGATACTTTCAGCGGACGAACTGAGAAAAAAAACGCGCGTATAGTCGACGGCGGTAGGCCGAAGCGGTCGAGCAAGGCCTCGCAGCTACATCTTTCGCTGCAGTGCGCCGCCGCCTCAAGAGCGGCCTCGGCATTGCCCCGCTGCCGAGCTGGAGTCAACCGAGCCTGAGCTTTGCTGGTGCTCGGGCCGTTTTCGGCTCTTCTTTTTACATAGCCGGAGCGGATCCCAAAATCGTGACGCGTCTGGCTCGTCTGCCCTCGCGCGCGCGGATTGGCTGAAAGGGCCAGGTCCGCTCGCATAGTGAGACCAAGTCGCGTATACTGAGCCCAAGTGCTCGCGGCTGGGACCGCGCGCAGGAGGGGCAGTTGGCGCAGCGTCAAGAGAGCGCGGGCGCTGGCCGCCCTTCGTTTCGAGCAGCTCCAGTTGCCGCGGTTGCCTCCATTTGCCAACCGTCCGCGTGTCCCTGTCGTAGTTCTCTCCATGCCGCCACCCCCGCCGCCCGCGATGAAGGACGGAGTCTGCACGCTGAGCGCCACCGTGCTGGAGGCGCACGTGCTGGGCGGCACCAAGACGTTCGAGGTCAAGGTGGCCTGCAAGGGCAAGAGCACGTCCGTCTACAAGAGCAAGGAGGACTTCAAGAGCGTGCTGGACATGTTCCGCCTCGTGGGCGCCATGTGCCGCGCCAAGAGCGACCGCTGCGAGGTCTGCGCCGCCTGCAGCGCGCGCAGCCCCGTGCGCGTGTGCGACGAGGACTCGCTCGACGACTTCCTGGGCGACGTGCTGGCCAAGCTGCGCAAGGCCGAGCCCGCCGCCATCGAGCAGTGCAGCACGCACCGCGGCGTCGTGCAGATCCTCATGGACTTCCTCAACGTGCGCCACGGCAAGTACTTCTGCGAGCTCACGCCCGAGATGGAGGAGCAGCTGTCGCCCGCGAGCAACAACAGCGACGGTCTGCTGCACGACGAGGTGGACCTGGACCACCCGATCTCGCGCTGCTCGCTCAACCGCACGCTCTCGGAGCAGTTCGCGGCCATGGACTCGGTGTGTTAGCGCTGCCAGCTAGCGCTCGCACCCCCGAAAACACACGCGAGCTCCCGCATTTCCACTATATAAACGCAAGCAAGCAGGGAAGCCAGTGAGCCAAGCGCTTCTCCACACACCACCATAGGACCTCGCTTCCGCCCTGCGAAGCAGGATTGTAGATTCTCCCACCCAACCCACCCACAAGACCTCCTCTCGCCGCTGAGTAGCTTGTTCCCGTCTCGAGAGAAGTTGATGGCGCGCGATGGAAGACCTGGTCGAAAGCGCCGCAAGCAGCGGCGTCGACGATCCCCATGCGTACAATAAATGAAAAGACTAATATAAGAGCTCCTCCATGTGACAAAAAGCACCAGCAAGCGTGTGTGCGTGTGTGCGTTGTGGCTTTGGCTGGCAGCTCAGAGCAAACCAGAGCGGAGACCAATGCGAGAGCCCACGTCTTGGTTGAAGACTCGCAATCCTGCGTGCGCGGCGCGGTACCATCGCTTCATCAGCAGCCAGAGTATCGCAGGTTGCACGGCAGCACCGAGCTTCGACGGTGAAGCAGAGCTCTCGCTGCTCGACTTCAACTCCACACAGCGCAAGGCTGCGGAGCCAGCAAGTACAGTATCATCGTCACCTGCTGCTTTCTCGCGTGCGAATGCTTTGCAGAGCGTCTTGAAGCCGAGCTGCGAGCTGCGACGCCACGCACCTGTACAAGGTCCAAGCAGCCTCGTCCCACGCAGACAGCGATGCGGTCGACCAGCGGTACCGCCAACGAGATGAGCGACTCAAGATGCGCCTTCGATTGAGGCGAATGCTATGCGCTGGCTGCTGCCACCTGCTGCTGTTGCTCTTCGTCCGGCGCCGCTGCCTCGCTGTGGATGATCTTGAGCATCTCCTGGCTCTCCAGCGCATGGATGGCGCCGATGGTGTTGCGGCGCCGCGGCCGCAGCGCGGCGTCGCTGTTGGCGCGGGCCTCCTCTGCCTGGGCTCGCGTCATGGCCGCGCGGATGTGGTGCAGCATCTCGGCCTCAGTGTTGGCGCCCACGAACTGCAGCACCTTCTGCTGGAGGAAGGCGCACCAGCTACTGCGATGCTGCATCTCGAGCGCGGCCTCCACGAGCCCGTCCAGCGCTCGCTCGCGCTTGCGGTTCGACGGGTGCGTCGACACCCAGTCGAAGTCCATGTCCAGCGCGCCCTCACCTGCCTCCGGGTCCGCGTAGAAAGCCGTGAACGCCTTCCACAGCCGCGGCGCCTCCGACGGGTCGTAGCACGCGCTAGCAAGCAGCATGATGCCGATGTGGTCCGCTTCGGCCTCTTGCGAGCGGCTGAAGGGCAGGTTGAAAGCTGCAAGTGCAACACGAGGCTCGTTTAGTCTGGTTCAACCACGGCACCACTGCGGGGGCTGCGATACACGAGCGCGGCAGGTGCGTACCGAACTGGAAAATGTACTTGAGCAGCGGGCTCTCCATGCCGAGGATGAACTGCAGGTACAGCAGCGGCAGCATGCTCATCGACTCGGCCGTGTGTCTGGCCAGCGCGTGGCCGATTTCGTGCGCCATCACGACCGCGAGCGCGTCGTGCTTGCTGGTGCAAATGCCCTTCTGCACCGCGAAGTCGATGAGGTCTAGGATCCCCGTCTGCACGATGATCTTACCCCCTGGAGCGCAGCACGCGTTGGCGGAGGACGGGTTGTCCACCAGCCACACTCGCCAATCGTATTCGCGCGGGAACAAGTGCTCGGACACGGAGACCAGCCGACTAGAACCATAGACAAAGAAGTTAGAGAGACACAAGTACGGAGTGAATCCGCTGCAGGACGCACGTTGCTACATCGATACACAGCTGCAGCTGCGGTCCGTCGTCGACGGTCTTTGCCCCCGCCAGCTCCTCCTGAGCAGTCTTGTTGCCAAGTTCCTGCAACAACAAAAAATAAGAAAACCAATGAGAGATCGCTCGAATGAAATAACACAAGGAGTACGTACACACTCCTCCTCTCGCGAGAGCACCACGACCTGCGTGCGCCCAGTGATGGGGACGGTGTGCAAGTTCGTTAGGAACTGGTACGTGGCCGACGCGACGCCCAGGACCGCGCCCCACCGCATCAACTGTGCCAAAAATTCCAGAAACATGAGTTAGACACCCCTTGGAACCATAAGAGAGCAGCCCTGCGCAGTGTCTGCGGTCACCTGCGTCTGGAGCTTGGACGGCTGCACATCTGCACACAAAATGACGAAAGGATCCTTCAGCACGAAAGCCCCAAGAGTGGTTGGGAACGAGTCGGACGCACGGGTCTGCACCAGGTTCAGGTGCGGGAACTTGATAACGCGCAGCATCTCCACGGGCTGCACGCTGCGCAGCTTCGCCCTGGGCCCGAAGACGGACCAGCTGTGGTCGGGCACCGCCGCGCGCCCGCGACGGAAGACGTCCACCCAGCCCATCGGTCAATGACGTCTGATTCCTCCAGGAATCAGAAGTTTGATGCAGTATTTTGAGTGGGTCCACTTCAACTTGCCAATTATAAAAACGGAAATTAAATTGTAATGGCAAAACCGATGGTCCGAAATCCGATATATCGGACCTGATTTGCAAAACTGGTCAGTTTTAGGTAGGTAAGATAGCTATATCTGACGAAATTTGTTGATGGTGCTCAAATAGGAATCCGTTTTGCCAGCAAAGGGACCACCTGAAATATATCCCTGAGGACCCTCGTGAAGTACCACGACAATGACCTAGCTACTACGTAGTCAAAGCAATAGGATATTACTTACATGTTAATAGTTGCACCACAGTATGCAGGTCCGAGGTTGTTCCAATGACTACTACACACAGCTCGTATTTAGACGAATGATTACGGTCACGTCCGATGCGGCCTTGAGCTCTTATTTCTGGTCGGATTTTTTTTAAATCGTACCTATATACCCTATACACTATCTGTTTTAAATAAATTGGACTATGAGATAGGGCGTCAAACTGGAGGGCAAAATCATTGAAAGTCACAATATTGCCTTTGTTTTCAAAAGAGGGTGGAATCATGCTTGGGCTTGTAAATGCCTGCGGGTTAGCACCCGTGTGCGGAGCACGCTGTGTTAAATGTTGTGCAGAAATATCTACTAGTTTGTATGCTGTGGGTTTAAGCAAAGGGATACATTAATATGTGAAGAAAGCTGCTGTAATTGGCTAGTGACAGCAACTAGCCCACCGCCAACCAAAGAGGAAAGAGGCTCAGCCTCCCCATCACTAAGATGAGCTGAAGGATGCGACGGAGAGATAGATGACCATGTGATGCCATCTAACTTTCGGAACTGGCGTAACGTAAAACTACCTACAAAGTACCACTACACGCAACATTTCATGTACGGAACGATGACCGCCGATGTCACGTCTGGTGGTGGTCTCAAGAATTTTAATGGCAAGTTCTACACTATGTAGAAAGATAAGCTGTTGAGTCACGCCAGCCAGCTTGACCATGAATACCAAACGAAGATGCTCGAGATGCGGCAGCCTGCGGCAAAGATACTCATGACCGATTTCCTGCAGAACAGCTCTGAGAAGCCACCATCCCCAACTGCCGAAACGGCTGAACAACAGGCGCTCGCAATGCGCTGGGACGCGGTGCTTTGGACAACGGGAAGGGGTGACCTATAGAACCTGATTACCCCCCCCCCCCAATTTGTTTTTGTCAACCCTTCAGGACGTGAGTAGTGGGGGGTTGCCGGATTACTGGACGTTTTTTAACACATAGAACATAAACCCTACCAACAGACCTGTCTATACCATTACACACAAAGTTTCACCCTTTCGTTGTGGAAGAGACAGAGCACCGAACCTATCGTTAATATCCAAATGAGTGGTTTTCGTGAATTTCTCA
>JAGDFM010000396.1:9377-30805 GCA_019155715.1 Phytophthora pseudosyringae
CCACCCTCCCCCCCACCCTCCCCCCCCCCCCCCCCCCCATCCACCCCAGTACCAACGGCAACACACAGCACGCACCGGATATCGTCCACACTGTCCAGCACAGCTACGAATGGCCCAACCGAAGCAACACAAAGCACGCCACAGCGTCAGCCCCCCGTCTCGCCCCCCGCAGACGCAGCAAGTGACTCACCAACCACGACGCTCATGGACACCATCACCAGCAGCACGAGCGCCACGCGCTGGCCCGTGGGCGTGGAGCTCTTGAACATGATCTCGTACACGCCCTCCCAGCCGTCCCGGGCGCCGCCCTTCACCTCGTGGTCCACTACGATGCCGTTCACGCGGAACCGCGGGTCGTGCTCCAAGCTCTCGCTCTCCATCTTGGCCGTGGACGCCTCCGTGTCCGCGTCGTCCTCGTCCTCGTCGTCCTCGTCGTAGGCCGAGAGCTCCACGGGATTGGGCTGGAAGTGCTGCTGCTCCTGCTGCTGCTGCTGCACTTTGCCCGCCTCCACGTTGCTGCTGGCGGTGCTGGGCGTCTTCATGAAGCCCCCGGGACTCATGTCCACGGCGCTGTCCACGTGGCCATAGCTGGACGCCCGCTTCTTCTCGCCCTTGAGCTCCTTCAGGTGCGACAGCATCGTCACGTCTCGGTCACAAACGGTATTGGTGTGCACCACGAAGACGGCGCTCATTCGTTGAAAAGACGAGCCAATCAGCGCGCGCAGCGAACGCAACTTCAAGTTCGCATCCACTTTTCACTCAACGACACACAGTTGAGTGAAACCCTGTTGAGGGTTCAGTGTGCCGTCTCCGTCGCTGCTGCTACAGCCTCGAAACTGGAGGGATAGCTGCTTGATGTTACCCGCGCGTTGCCGAGCCATCTGCAGGTGCTTCATCACGTGCTCCAGCTCGTGAACGCCTTCCTCCGGCCCGAGACGATTGACGCCGCGGTCTACGGTGATCTCTTCACCACCACACGAGGCCTCACGACGCTGGACACGAGGCCGACTGGATATCGTCATGTTGCACCCCCGCCGTCCTGAAGGCTGCTCTGCTGACGCCCTGACCTTGGTGGCGCAGAATGGTCACCTCGCTGTGACGTGGTGCTGCTCATGCTGCAGCAGGACGAGGCGGTCCAAGGCCTGTTTGCCGCCTCCGTGCTGCCAGCTGCAGCTTCTGTTGGGCACCTCGGTCGAGCGCTTCTCGTTGCAACCAAGAAGAACGACGTCGAGTGGCGAGTCTGCTCGCGATGAAAGCCCAGAGGCGAGATGTTGGCGTAGCGATGGCGCTTGCCACCAAGAACGGAAGTTCTGAGCTGGTGGGTATCTTAATTGAGCGAAGCAGCGCACACAAGTTGGTGTACAGCAACCGGAACAAGCAAAAAATAAATGCTGAGGCTTGGCCACGAAACGACAAAAAGCTTGCTCTTCTTTTGTTTTTTTCAATCTATATTCGCGTTAAGAAGCAGCAGCGCCAAGCCGAACATGGACGAGAGCGACGAGGTGTTCCAAGACTTTGGATCCGACGACTCGGATTTTGACGACGACGTAGACTGGCACTTTACTGACGGAGAAAGCGCAAGTATCTTGCAGCTCATGGGCGGAGCAGAATCAACCAAGAAGCCGCAACGGGTTGGAATAGCGACGGCCCCGTCATCACCTATGATTGAAGACGCCCCGGTAGCTTCAAATGTGGCAAAATATGCGGTTTGTATCACCACTGACGCGGTGAAAGCGCCAACCTCTGAGGAGAAGCTGCTGGACAAACCGTTTCCTGAGGCAAAGCCAGAATTCACGACCAAAGTGGAGAAATCAGCAGCGCTGCAAGTTGAGGAAGAGCTTAAGCGCACCAAAGAATGCGAAGTGGAGTGGGCGTTGATGGCGCTGGAGGAGCACGACCAGATGGGGAGGCAATCGCGCTCGGCCAGTCCTACCAAAGGGGATGCCGACTTTGTGAGTCTTTTCGAGGAAATGTACGGCGGTGGTACTGCCATCGTGCTGTCAACACCGTCACCCGTTAAAGCTAAGCTTAACGAGCGTCAACAACAACAAACTCTCAACTCGAAGGAGTCAGATGAACAAGAAGTCGTAAATGTCCACGAAATGATGTCGTCGCCCGAAGGCGTCGAAGAAATGTTACCTGCTGGCATCCTCGACATGCTGCAGCTAGTCTACAAGAAAGGGAATGAGGTGGGAATTCATCTTCATGTTTGTTGCTGCTTTACGACTACTAATCGCTGTCAACCGTTAGACACATGGGGACTTTGCGTCGCTTGTGCAAGATATCTGCTCTAGGCTTCACCTGCCCGATCACGCTGGTGGATCCGAGCCTTTCTGCTCGTTGGGTTCTTGTGTGAGAGCCGTTTGCTCGCTCGAAGAGAGCCTGAACAGCCAGGATCTTGTCAATTCATTCGCTCCGACTCGTGATGAACGGTAAGTTTCATTAGCACAGCTCCATTCAATTGAGTTGCCGCTTTGTGTAAATCTGTTGCTGCAAACGTACAGGCTGGAGCTCATCCTTGTAGCTCTTGACGACAAGATTGGAGCTCTGCCACACACGACGAAAATCAAGTGGGCCAAGATCATGGACATGCTGCCCTTGTTGATGAAGGTAAAGGTGCTCAAGAAATTGAAACATCGTGAAAGTGCACGCGTATTGACGTGAAGCTTGTTCGTACAATGATGCCAGATGCGCGAGCAAACGAAACCTTCTGTGCCAGCGTCTATAGTCGATCTAGCGACGCCTCTTCCGGTGCAGACGGCGGTGTCTCCACCACCAAAGCCCAAGGAAAAGGAAGACTCGCTATCGCAAGGGTGGGCCACGTTCCACCCAGAAAAAATGCCAGCTAGGCGATGTGAGTCCATGAAAATGCCCAAGGCGGCGTCCAAGTCAGAGCACACCGGTCCAGTAGCCAGCTCAAAGAAGCCTCGTGTGCGAATCCGGCAGTATCTACCCACAAAGCTTCGAGTGCGCTGCAAGGTGTACAACCCTGAGGACAGCGAGCTCACTTTTCGACCGAAAATCAACAACAAGTACCTGCAACACCGCAGGGGGGAGCACATGGAAACTTTTACTACTCGAATGGAACGAGATATCTCCCTTCGTCGGTCGCAGAAACTGCAGCACGACCAGAAGCGGGATCAACGAGAACGAGATGAAGCCGATAGCGTGTCGGTCGTTAATCTTATCGCCAAGGGATCACAGCGCATATTACTCAAGAACGGGACGTGGGCCGAGTCCTTAGAAGAACGCCTCCATCGATTGGCAAAGCATCGAACAAGCGTTGGGCCAGGAGATTCGCGATCGAAGAAGCGGCGTCAACGACACGAACACAGAAAGCGAGAAGCGGCCGCAGTTGCCTCGAGGGCCTGCGAGTCGCTTTACCAGCGAGGTGTTGAACAGAGGAGGCGGGAGCAAATGCGGTTGCAAGAGGATGATCACGATCTGGAATTCCAACGGAATCGACCGAAGATAAACAATCGATCACTGCGCGTAATGAAGACACGGATTCGGCAGGAGCTCGCACAGTTGTGCCTCGATTCTCAACGCACAGGGCACACAGAGACATCATCGGACGACGAAGTTGAGTCAAGGCGCAACAACAATTCGTCCTTCGTGACATTCATACAGTTTTCCTGTGCCCTGCTATACTTTGGTTTTGTGGCGGACTTGAACACGCCGTGGGAAGGCAGCGCCAACGAAGACAACGGCAACAAGATCACTCTGTTGTGGCATTCCTGGACAGTCTTGACGCGGGAGGAGCACGTGTTGCTTGGCTCTAAGCTGGCCTTGAAGGTGCTGGAGAGCGTGCTCTTCTCTGTTATCCTTGGCGAAAGAAATGGGAACCACTCGGTGCTTCGTGGACGCGACGTACAAACATTGCTCCGACTGTACCGAGCGAACTACTACGCAAGAAAGCACACCCAACTCAAGGACGGACCGAGTGATGGCCACAAGCAAACTATCAGTCAGGCTAAAGTACAGCAGGCACACGAACGTCAAACCCACAAGCGGGTCTCGGTCCAACGACAGCGAGTTCGCTACACGCTGCATGGAAAACCCATCCGAAGCTTCGACGGACTCGAGTCCGATTTTCTAAGCGAACGAGAGCATTTGTTGCAAGAGAAGATTGATCAATTGCGTGAAGCAAAGGCCCAACAAGAGCTCGAAGGCTGCACCTTTCACCCGCGTATCAACCCTGGGCCTGCGGCTTTGCGCTCTGCTGGTTCGTCTTCGTCCGCTACCGTCTCAACGTTCGAGCGACTCTACAGCGATGCGTTCCAGCGTCAAAACAATGTTTTGGAGAAATACTTGGAAGCCAAATTGCATCGAGAAGAGCTGGAGAAGAGAGAGTGCAGAGTGCAACCGAGCTACGTGAACGGGTTGACAATCGGAGAACGGCTCGAGAATCTCCACGTCGCCCTTGCAGACAATGCACTACCCGTTGATTTCAACAAGAAAATTGATGCGATGCGAACTGCCACCGAGATGAAAGCATTGGACGAACAACTCAAGGAGCAAAGGCTACTACCAGCTCACTTCAAGAGAGCACAAGACGGACGGACTATCGTGCTGCCGTTCCAGTTCGCAACGGAGATACGAGCCACTATGAGTTCCAAGCTCAAGAAACAACGCACGAAGGCTGCTCATCGGCCTCAGAACCACGTGATGAAAAGTTTGCGTCCGCTAGTAGAGGAAGAAGAGGGAGAGGTGCAAGTGCCGGCGTATCCGCCACTAAGGAAGCGTGACGACAATGGACGCAGAGAAGAGTTCGAGTCAGATTTGTGCCTCGACGTTCACTTGTCACCGTCCGAGACGCGCCAACTGCACTTAAACGTTCATGACGACCCTCGCGAAGTGGTGGAACGCTTTGCTCAGCGCTGTTCTCTTACCAACACGCAGCGTCACTTCCTCATCCAACTCGTCGAGGCTCGCCTGGAACAAATTGCAGACTGAAGCCTGCCGGTCTCGAGCTCTAGACGAATTGATTGAGAGACTTGCGAGAAACCATCGGGTCGCTGCAAGGTTTATGGTGCCACAAACCGACTTTTATAGCGTCCTTCGTATCCTCCAAGGTTGAGAACCTCATAGCTCTTGGAACAGGTGACTACTTCGAAGTACAGTTTTCTTACGACGTTGCCGGAGAGCGAGAGAGAGAAAGAGTACGAAACTAAAACATGTATTGAGGGTTAATGGATGTGTCTGGAGGACCTGCCTCTTGCTAGCAAGTTGCTAGTACGAACGATGCTGCAGTCCGCCCCGTGATCAGCGCTCTGGCTTGTAACGACGGATTAGATAGTCCAGGGTATCCAGCCATTCGTTGTCGATGCGAACACGGTAGTTCTCCAGTCCTGCCAATTCACGTGGCATGCCAACCCCGAAGAACAGTTTCCGCAAGGAAAACGAGAGCAGTCGGGTGGAGCGAGGTAAACCTTGGCCGAACTCGACAGATTTCCCACAAACATTGCCTCTGCCGTCTCGTTGATACAGGAAAACGCTGTGCGTTGGGGACACGAAGTACGGTATCTGGACCCCGATTGCAACTTGAATAGCAGCGTTCTCCACGTAGGTCTGCAACTTACCCAATAGGTGTTGACACTCCTCCGAGTAGGCCACTTCAAGGATCAGAGTTGGAAATTCGCCTGGAGCAGCATCACGAGGCTTGGGCGCACCGTCGGGCACTAACGCGTCCTCATTGAATGTAAGTGTGCGATTGCCTTGACTGATCACCGTGTCCATCAAGGAGAGGTCGTGGCCGCCGCCAGCAATAACGAGCTATTTGAGTATCCACACACTAAATTTATCGGATGAACTTCCGATGTCAGCTCGTAGATGATGACACGCCCCGTGTCCTCCGTGGTCGGCTCGTAGTTCCAGCGTCCAAGCTCTCCTTCGTGCTGCATGAGCCACTCTTCAAAGTCCTTCAATGTAGTGCGCTCCCACACCACCACTGGCTGCAGCTCTGCATCATCGCCGAGAGCCTTGCGGGCGTCCTCACGCTCGCGGAGCTCCCGGTTTACTCGATCGAGAAGCGACTCCGGTGCACGCATTGTGGGCTGAGGCTGCACGGGCATGGACTGGAGCTGGTAAGCTGATGTCTTGCAATCCACAGACGTGTGCGAGGTAGAAAGCTTGTAGATCTCGGAATCGAGCGTGTTGGTAGTTTTTGCTTTGGAGACTTGGTCTGAACTGTTCCGACTGCCGTGACCATGAAAATCTCGACTGACGGATGTTGATGCATGTGGCGGACTCAATGATCTTCCTCTTTCACGGTCAAAACCTTCAGAACGACGTTGCTTCTAGCTTGCTACATTTTGTAAAATGCAGTTCAAGGTCTTACTTCGCAATACCGCCGCGCGATGACAGCAAATTGAAACCGCCCAAGGAAAACCAAGATTCGCACGATGGTGCAGAATTGCTGGGAAGGGAGGACACTTTTCCATGAGGTTCCGCCATTGTGTGCAGTGTTGCAGCACTAACGACCTGCTTCGAACTACTCAGCCGGATTCTGTTCCTGTCGTTCATTCGGAATTTGCGCTCGGTAGCGGCAAATGTGGCAATGTCTTTTCGAGGAACCTTCAACAACGACTGCGCTCAAATGCTGCTAGAATCCTCGAAACAAAACGTCAAGCACGTCAACACCTTCCTCACCGAAGCGAAATCCATGACAACCTTCAAGCATCAATGCATCGTGACATTCGTTGGTGCAGTTTGGGCCTCATCCAGCGATCTCTGCCGCAGAGATTTTGCATACTAGCTCACTGTCCTCGATCATCCATCGCGACCTCCAGTCCAGAAACGTTTGCTCCAGCAACAAGACCACAGCGAGGGCAAGCTCACGGATTTGGTGTCTCTCGTCAGCAGGTCGATCGCACCAGAGCACCAGGCATTAGGACGTTGCTTTGGATGACACCCGAGGTGACGGTGGGCGAGCGTGTTTTCGTTCGGGGTGCTGCTAACGCATGGACTCGGAGCCAAAACGGTTCGAGGACGACAGACCACACCGCGGCTTCGGAAGATGGCGGGTTGAATTGCAAGTGCAGTTCTCGACCCCGGCGACAGCTTCAGTTGTCGAATTGAAGGGCTGCCGAAGGGCTCTATCGACTATAATGTGCCTTGAAAGCGTGATGAAAGAAGCCATCCACTAGGTGCTAGACCAATGGAGTCGCCTTCTTCCCGAGCGCCGCTCGTTTGCTTGTTTCAAGCTTGCTTGGTGCATTTTTTTCTCGTTCGTTTCCTTCACGGCGAGAACGATGAAAAAGCCGCGAGGACTGCGCTAGTGAAGATTCGTTTGGAGCTCGCACGCCTGCATGGGCACTGCAAATCTGGCCACGGTGTTCATCCTGCGCTGGCATTTATTGAGCGCACGCGCTGTCTTCTGTTATGTGCTGCGACTTCGCAGCTGAGCGCATCGCCTCGGGCAGGTGGTGAACATGGCGGCGACAACAAAGGAATAGTCGCCTCGAAGCGAGACAGCAAGCATTCCTTCCCCCCTCAGCGCTTGGTGGCCACCGCAGCACGCCTAGAAGAGCTCTCGCAGCTCCAGGTCGAACTTGGTGGGCGTCTTGTGGCTGTCGGGCGAGCGGATCGTGAGCCGGCGCGAGCACTTGTCGGCCGACAGGTCGATGCGCTCCACGACGACGGCGTCCACGGCCGCGAGGGGCGCGCCGGGCTCCAGCCGGTCGCTGCGCAGCAGCAGCTCGATGTCCGCATTCGCGTAGAGCCCGAAGCGGTTGACGGACCGGATGCGGCACTTGAAACGGTGGTCTGCACAGCACATGCACATTGGCGTCAGACGGCGCTGGTCCGGGTCACCGCGACCCGTCTGCTTCTCGGCATTGAAGTGCGCCAAAGCAGGTCCCAGCGCAAGTGACGTCGGCCACGGCGCCGGCATCGCCGGGCCATGCGCGCGAGGTACCTTCGTAGTCCCGGCCGAGGGTCACGTCCAGCGGAACGGCAGCGGCTCCGCGCGGCTTGATCTTGCCGCGAGGTGTCGGCCATCCAGCGCAGTACACAGCAACAGCAACAGCAGAGGTAAGCGACGCCGGCCGGACGCAAGCAGCAGCAAGAGACTCACCAGCAGCTCGGGCGTCGCGAAGAGCTCGTGCACGGCGAAGAACGAGTCGGCGCCGCTGAGCGTGCGGCTGCAGCCGCGCATGACGCGGTCGGCCACCAGCAGCGCGCGCTCCGGGTGCGCGTCGCCGCCCACGTGCGCGCCCACGATGCGCTTGACGGCCGCCACGAAGGCCTCGGTGCGGTGGTCCCCCACGAAGCACACGCCGTTGAGCACGATCTCCTCGCGCGCGGCGTCGCGGAAGGCCTGCGCCGTGTCCACGGCGCACTGCACGGGCAGCGGGATGGTGGCCAACGGCTCCGCGAGCGCGCGCAGCGCCTCCGCGTAGTCGGCGGGCCGCGGCGCCGGCCCCACGGCGCGGCGCACCGCGCGCACGAGCTCCACGTCCAGCAGCGACGGCGCCGGCATCTCGGCGACGTGTGAAAGGGCGGATCTTATTCTCGATGGTAGCACCGAGGCGCACAGCTTGAAGCTGTCGGACATCCCACGCACGGCGGTGCTCCGGCTCCCAAGGCATTGTATAAGGCAGAGAGGAGCGTAATGCTTGCTTGCTGGTGGTGATGCAGTAGCCCTTCTCTTCTTCGATCTCTAACAAACTACAGGGTCTCTATGCTCTCTGTTCTCTGGGATGACTCGCAAGCGCGCCACTGTTTGCTCGCCGGCCGCCGCCGCTGCACGACGTTGGTTGTTAGCTCTGCACCCACGCGGGCGAACACGACAAGCAGTCTTGACTTCATCCTTTGCCATTGGGTTCAATTAAATACCTCTCCGCGGGCTCGTAGTAGAGCCGCAGCTTGGATAGCCGGGCGTCGGGTGTGCGCTGAAAGAGGAGGCCACGCACGGCCGCTCCCGGGCCGCACGCCCCACTCGCCGCCTTGGCCACGCCGAAGAGAACCGGGTCGCTACGCTGATGCTGCTGTCAGTCTCTGCTGTCCTTCGCTCACTTGATGACGGCGAAGCGCTCGCTCTGCGCCAGCAGCAGCATGTCCGTCGGGTCCTTCTGCTCCGTCACGTCGTAAATATTCACATAGTAGCCCTCGGCGATCGGCATGCCCCAGTACACGCGGCGCCAGCGAAAGGTGCCGTCGTTGGCCACGCGGTGCGCGATGGTGGTCGGCACGGTCCACGCCACGTTGCACACGTCGATGCGCACGCACTGCACGCTCGGGTCCAGCGCTTCCCACTGCACCTCGGCGGCCTGGCCCCGCACCCAGCCGCCGAACCGCGGGCCGACGGGCGATGTGATGCGAAGGCGCTGGTTGAGACTGCCCCCGGCCGCCGCCGCCGCCTCGCGCAGCTGCTCGTCCCCACCGGAGAGCATGCTCGGCAGCGTCGAGCTGAGCGACGACGTCGTGGAGCCTGTGGGCGTGCTATTGTTGCTATACCCGGCGCTGCTGTGGTTGTAGTTCTCACTGACGGTGCGTCGTCGGGAGCGGCCGCGGCTGTGCCGCCTCCGGCCGCTGACCCAGAGCGCGGGCATGGCGTGGATCTGGTGCGACGGCGCCGGGATGGTGGCGGCCGTGGCGTCGAAGCGGTCGTCCTCGCTCTCGCCCGAGTTGTCCACGGCGTCCTTGTCCCAGTTGCTCGACTGCGCACGGCAGCGCGCCGACTTGGGCGCGGCGCGTCCGCGGCTGCTGGCCTGGTTGCCGGCGGCGGCGGTCAGCAGGGACTCGACGCTGGCGCTCGTGTCGATGGTCGGCACTTTCCGAGGCGGCGCGGCGTTCCAGCACTTGAGGGTCATCGACGCGAGGCGCGCTGCTGCCTCCGTCGTCGTCGCTGCGGCTGCTGCTGCGGGGGAAGGAGGAGGCTCGAGTGCGTCCGATTCTCGGTCCGTCGGCCTACTCGCGCGCTCGCTGCTGCTGCTGCTGTGTCTACGAACCTGAAGTGAGCGGCGTCCGCTGCAGTCGCTGCTCTCTCTGTGCGTCTGGCCCGTATCGCGGAATGGGGAGCGGATTGACGCCAGCGGGGAGCCCGCAGTGGCGCCATTGCAGGGGAAGGTGAGCGGAGGGACTGCATTCGATTTCCACGGGGCGCCCCGTCTCTGGCGCCACACGCGCCATAGTGGCCGCAAGTCAGCGCGCACCCCGCCAAAGCTGATACCAGCCTCGCCGTGATATGAACCGTGACGGCGTCAAATTTGAACACTGCACCGACACCCGCCACGCGCGACTTCGGACACGATATGCCATCCGCTGGGCAACAGCAGCACCACCCTAGGCGGGTGAACGGCAGCTCCGGTCGAGCGCGGCTCTCATGGCTGCAGCGCTGGCGTGCGATCTCGCCGCGAGAGCGGCCACGCCAGTCGCGGATCATCTGCGTGCTACAACAGTACGTGCGCTGCGCTGCGCTCGCGCCGCGCGATTTGCATGGAGATTGGCGAAACACCCGGGTGTCTACAATGTGTACCGCGGAAGTATCCGACTTGAAGCGAGCGCGGCAGCAGCGCTGTAAACGAACCCAGATGTGATTCTTCTTGCCCTGGCACAACGAGGCCAGAGAGTTCGGCAACCAGCGCCCGAGGCCGCACTCCATCGCAAACTTCCGCCCTGGCGTGCGTCCTTGCATCCGCGTATGCAAGAGTTGGCTTCGGCCGGCAAAAGCGGCAGCGTGCTGGCGCTGCCGCGGCGGTCAGGCCACCAGCTCATTTCGCTGCTATAGGGGGCAAATCTTCAGCCCCCGGTGTATCTATGAATGATCCAGTGCATGCACGCGCAAGTCAACTTGACTGTCAAGTGCAAGGCGAGTGAAGCCACCCTGGCTAAAGCGTTTGAAAATCCCGCTTTCGACCAATGCGCGGGCGCTGTTGGCTCGCACCTCTGTCATTTGCTGAGATGGACACCGGCGAATCTTATGTATTCCGACAGGCTCTCGCGGCAGATACATTTTGGCACAAGATGGCGAGCTGCCCAGCCAGCTGCGGACTTACGTCAGCGCGCTGTCGACGGGAGATCTGCTGGCGGTCGGGCTCCGCGCCGGCGGTTGTCGACATGCGCTGCTTGGTCACATGCTGAAGAGTCAAGTCGCAGCCGCACGCCATCGTCGGGACCAGCGCTCCAATGCTCCCAGCGTCCTATCATATGACTTTTGCCGCCGTCGCTGCATGGCGTGCTCGTATTTGGTTCGGAGGTCGCGATGGCCCGGACGTTTCCTCCACCCCGAGCACGACAGGGCTCCCCACACCCTCGCGCCAGCACAATTCCCATGGCCCAGCAACCTCAGGGCGGCGTCGTTACGTACGTAACGTTAGTAAAATGACCGCGCCCATGTGGACTCACAGTAGGTCGTCGCTCGTCGACACCTTGCCGCGCTGCGGCAGCTTTGATCCGACTCAGATAACAAAAACACAGCCTGCGTTGTGCACTTTGCTATTGCCAACAGAGACCCAACGCTTGAGATAGCTTGGTCTAGCACTGAAAGAGAGGCTGCGCTGCCGTTGTTGCCCTCCAATTCTACGGTACGAGAGCGTTACGACCAGCGAGATGTTGCGGGTGAACGTGTTAGCAGCACGGTAGAGTTAGCAACATAACATCGCCGACAGCATGCTCAGTTGCGCTGCTGTTGGGCGCTCTACCGCCAATCCAAAGCGCCAATTTAGATTTGGTTTACAGCTAACATCGATCGCAGCAGCGAGGCTATCCGCTGCAAAATATTCCTCCTGCTGCTGCTGCTGCTCCTGGCGATTGCAGCGCAGCACTGACGCCCGTGCAGCTCCATCACCGCCTCCGACGAAATGTCCCGGCGATGCTGCAGCGCGCCAAATATTCGCGCTGCAGCATGAAAGCGCTGTCTTGACTCAAGAGCACGGCACCAGCTTCGCGCGGGGGGCTCGCCTGGCCGGCGCGACGGCTTTCCGGCGCTGTCACATACGTCGGTCCACCGGGATTGGCCCGTTCAAACTGACCTCAGCGGCGATTGGTCCGTTCAAAATGGAGGTGGATGACGCGCCCAGTCTCTGCCGCAAATAAATATTCAAAATAATTTTTAGGCTTGTCCCTTAATATTCGATATATGCCAATAATCAACATGTATGCGTCCTCGCAGGTAGAACATCTTAAAATCGGAGCCGCACCGAGCAACCCCATTCCCCGTTCTGAGATGCTCGCCTCCGATTTGCGCGCGGAATCAGCTCTCGCAGCCTCCTCTCGTCCGCGATATCGCCTCACGCGACCTCCGCTTGACTCAGCGGCTCCGTTTTAGATATCGCATCTGATACTGCTGCTCCGCTCTGCCGCGAGCACTCCTCCACTCGCTCCGCCGCGCTCACTCCGCGCCACGCCGCGTGCATCGACCATGGCGCCCCCCCAAGAGACGGACGCGCTGCTGGCTCCGCCGTCCACCCCCACCGCCGTGCGCGTGTCCATCTCGGGCGTCGACGACGACGAGGGCGACACGCTGTCCTCGGGCCAGGACGTGGTCGTCGCGCGCCGCTTCCCGGCCCTGGCGCGCACGGCCTCGGCGCTGCGCTCGCCGTCCTCCATCCTGCGCTCGCCCATGCCACGCTTCGCGCTCGACGGCGCGCGCTCCCCGAGCTGGCGGCCCAACAGCCGCCTCGCCGCGCCGCAGCTCGCGCAGTTCGACGCGCCCGCGTACCAAACCTACGGCGTGCAGCGCACCCACTCGTTCCCGAGCGACCTGTACTCCGGCGCGCGGTTCTCGCGCTTCGAGATCGAGGAGGCGCTGCGCCAGCGCAACGGCACCACACTGCTGGACTGGCTCAAGGGCAAGGGCCGCAACCCGTTCTCGGCCGCCACGCGCAAGCAGGAGCAGAAGGAGAAGGACCAGGAGAAGCGCGCCAAGGCGCAGCACCGCGAGTCCTTCAACTACGACTTCTTCGAGAGCCGCGTCAACATGCAGCACGACCAGGAGCAGACCGAGAGCGCCATTCGCTCGCTCAACATCGCGCGCTGGGTCATGACCTTCGGCGTGGGGCTGGGCACGGCGCTCGTGGCCTGCTTCGTCGAGTTCTGGACGTCGCTGCTGTCCACGTTCCGGACCGCCACGATGGAGTCCCTCGTGGCGGGCGAGAGGGACGGCAACCGTAGCTTCGGGACCGGCTACCTGGTCTACGCGCTCATCAGTGTGGGGTTCGTGTCCGTGGCCAGCTACTGCGTTGCCATCCTGTGTCCGGTCGCCGGCGGCTCCGGGATCTCCGAGATCAAGGCGACGCTCAACGGCATCAAGATCCACCGCGTGGTGCGTCTTAAAACGCTGTTCTGCAAGGCGTTTGGCATCCTCTTCAGTGTGGCGGGGGGCCTGCCGGTCGGAAAGGAAGGTCCGATGATCCACAGTGGCTCGGTGATCGGCGCTGGTCTCTCACAGGGCAAATCTTCGAGCTTCGGACTCGACACGAGCTGGACCAAGTTCAAGGGCTTCCGCAACGACAAGGAGAAGCGCGACTTCATCTCGTGCGGTGCTGCTGCTGGTGTGGCGGCTGCCTTCGGCGCCCCCATCGGCGGCGTTCTGTTCGCTCTGGAAGAAGGCGCGTCGTTCTGGCACCAAAACCTCACGTGGCGCACGTTCTTCTGCGCCATGGTGTCCGCTTTCGTGCTCAACTACTTCATGTCGTTCATGGAGGCCAGCGAGTCGAACGGTACGACGCCTGGCGTGGGGCACGTCTTTATCGGCGGGACTATGGGCACCCAGACGGGGACCTTCACTTTCGGCCAGTTCGAAGGCAGCAAGTCGTACAAGGTGCTCGACGTACCCGTGTTCATCCTGATGGGCATGATCGGCGGTCTCTTTGGTGCTGGTTTCAACGGCGCCAACACGGTGCTGACCAAGTTGCGCAAGCGCTACGTAACCCACCGCTTCCTTCGTTTCGGTGAGGCGCTGCTGATCGCGTTTTGCATGGCGACGGTGTCCTTCTGGCTGCCCTACTACTTCGGTAGTTGCCGCGACCTTGCCGGCGACTACAGCGACTCGCTGTCGCGGTTCTACTGTCCCGAGGGCCAGTACAACGACCTGGCGTCGCTCTTGACGGTTAACTACGCTACGAGCATGAAGCAGTTGCTGCACTTCACCAGTGATGCGAGCTTCACGCCGTTCTCGCTGTGCATGTTCTTCGTCGTGTTCTACATCTTCGCGTGCTGGACCTACGGTATTGCTGTGCCCTCGGGTCTATTCGTTCCCAGCCTACTTGCCGGTGCTGCGTACGGCCGTATCTCGGTCATGATCGTGCACTATCTGGGCTTCCCGGTTGGCGCACAGGATGGTATGTTCGCGCTCATTGGATCAGCTAGTATGCTCGGCGGCATGGCTCGGATGACGATCTCGCTGACGGTTATCATTCTGGAGTGCACGGGCGTAATCGAGTGGGGTCTCCCCATCATGGTGTCGCTGATGGCAGCGCGCTGGGTTGGCAACAGCTTCAACGAAGGTCTGTACGACATTCACATCCACCTGAACCACCTGCCGTTCCTAGAGTTTGATCCGCCCTACTACGCCCGTTTCCTTCGCGCGCTTAACATCATGAGCTCGCCGCCGACGTGCGTACCGCAGATCGCCAAGGTTGGTGAAATCTACGATTTGCTCAAGAACTGCAACCACGGAGGCTTCCCTGTGATCGTGCCTCGCAGACAGGATGCCGCCGGCGGTGGCCACCAACCCAATTTGGGCGCCACGCGCAAGTCTCCTCGCTTCGCAGGTATCATCAACCGCCACCACCTGGCCGTGCTACTTCAGCGCAAGGACTTTTTCATCGAGAAGCCCGAGCCGTTCGTCCGCACACCTGCTAGCGACACGACGCTGCTGTACAATGACCAGTATGCGCTTTCGTACCGCGACATGGAGGGCAGCTACCCGCGATACCCGTCCATCAACGACATTCAGCTCGATGATGAGGAACGGGACTTGTGGATGGATATCACACCATACATGAACCCCACGCCCCACACCGTTCAGGAGCAGACCCCGGTGTCGCGCGCTTTCCGTATGTTCCGGTCATTGGGACTGCGTCACCTCATTGTGCTGAACTGACGGAACGAAGTGCGCGGTGTGATTACCCGAAAGGACCTGACACCGGCACACCTCAAGTTCTGCCTCGAGTCCCTTAGCGAAACGGAGAAGCAGCGCATCCAGGGTTACTTCCACCGTGATCGATGTGGATCGGAGCGCTTCGAGGACGTGGAAAAGAAGCTCATCAGCATTAACGATAACTCCTAAAGCTGTGGCCGGCGGTAGCAGCCCCGTCGGACGCTGCTATCGGTGGTTCTCACCGCGTGAATGGACTGACGAGTCCAACCGCGACTAATCCAGCGAGGCACGCTCAGAGAGGACCCCAAGACCACAGACCATCCCCAAATTCCGCTCGGTAATGACCACGCGACTTGTGCATACTCTGTATTTCGTTCCTCCGTGTTGCCTAAAAATATGCTTCAAGGTCTGACGCTGACGTGATCTACCTTTTGAGTGTTTTGTTTGATTGTACTTGCAGTGTTCTGGTCTTGGGAAGCATGTCAAGCCGCAGTGGAGCTGGGCCGCCACCGCCTGGCCAAGGACCGGGTCGGTACATTCCATCACCACGAAGACAGGCTGCTGTACGTCTGCCGACTAGTGTTCCTGCCACCGGTGTCCCAACGGGGCCACGTAGAGGCTCTGGTCTGAACTACCCGAGTGCAGCAATGCTAGCTGCGGCAGTGGCCTCTGCTGGACCCGAAGACATTAATCCAAAGATTGCCGAGATTCAGGCACGAGTGGAGGAATTGGTGCGTCGGTATGACGATGATGTTGCTGCTGTGGATCACGAACAGCTCCAAGAGGAGGAAGATGATAGTTTCGGGGACAAGGCGGCAGGGGCTCCAGCTCGGTGGCGAGTTGGAGACGTACTGCTGGCTACACACCGCGCGATGGCTCGCACGAGTACACACACGGAGCGCTCGATTATGGCGGAGTTTGCTGACGACCTAGAAGTGAGCGCTGCTATCGGCAGTGGAGCGCAGCAGATGGGAGACGCGTTTATAGAGGCGGAGGAGCTGACTGCTCGACGGCACCAGCGACTGTCACACATTCACCAGGCTCTGCAGTCTGTGGCGGCGAATGGGATGTCGCTAGACGCCAGTGACGACGAGGAGGAGGACGACCAAACTGCAGCGTATGCCATTCGAGAGCGTCAACTGAAGAGCACAATTGACGCGCTGCATCGTGAAAAGGATTCCATGACGGTTCAATTGCAGGAGGCATTGCGTGCGCAACAGGAGTCTCGGTTGGCGACTGAACAGCAAACTCAGGAGCTTGTGAAGGCCCAGCGAGCATTGCGAGCTCAGTCGGAAGAACTTCGTCACGCTCAGGATAATAACGAGAAAGCTGTAGAGTCGGCCAACGCCCTGATGGCATCGTGGCGTGACAAATTCCAAGCGAGTGCCAAGGCAGCAGCAGCAGCGGAGGCAAGAGTGCAGGAGCTCGAGACCAAGGTCCGAGCACAAAGTGAGGAGATCATGAAGCACACGTTCGTGCTTCAAGCGAAGATGCAGGAGATGGAACGCTTCAAGGAGAGTGAAGCTGCTCGGAGCCGCGCTGAGGCTGCAGCTCAGGGCGCCGCACTAGCTGAAGCGGAGGCTGAGGCCAGCAGAGCGAAAGCCAAGGCGCTCGAGGTAAAGCGCAAGACCAAACTGAGCGTCGATGGCAGTATCAAGGAGCTACAGGAGATGGAGGATAAAGTTCGTGAGCTGGAAGGAACGTTACTTGCTGCAGAAAACGCCAAGCTAGAGCTGGAAGCAGAGAACGCTGAGCTCGAACGGCGTATGCGAGATCTCCAAGCTCGATTCGGGGAACAGCGGAAGTTCAAGGCCTCGTCAACGGAGAAACAACCGGAGACGGACAGTGTCCCCGCGTCGACGTTTGCGCTGAGGCTGCGTGAAAACACCCCTCGTGCCAATACTCGCACGAGGCAAAGAGGTGGCGCCACGAAGCCCAGTGGGAAGCCTTCTTCGCCCGCGGTGTCGGTGACGTCTGCAACAATCGATGATGCTCATGATCTATCGAGCAGTGAAAGCGAAGCAGGTGAGAGCGATGACGATGGAGAAGTGGACGAGGTGGAACGGGACGAGAGGGAGCTGAACCGCGTGATGCAGCAGGTGGTGGCCACCGTCTTCCCGGTCGTCTCGCCAGCGGACAGCGACGAGACTCTGGACGAAAGCATTGCCCAGTACGAAGACCCGACTCGGTCGCCACTGAACGAAATCCAGCCGAGCCCCGTCGACGCTGCGTCTGTTGTTTCTTCGACGGGTGACGCGGTGCCTCGATCGGAGCTGGACGCGCTGCGCAGTATGTTTGAGCGCGAGGTCGACGCTCTGAAGCAGCAATACGTGGACGGGTTACTGGAGTACAAGAGGCTGGTGATCGAGCAGTACGGCCGACGCCAGGTCATCGAGCGCGAGCGTCATCGTCTGGAAATTGAAGGTTTGCTGCGGCTGACACAGACAAAGTTCCACGCCGAGCTATCGCGGCGCAGCGGGCGCTTGAAGCGCGCGAAGGAGTCTCTGAAAGTGCTGTACAACGCTCTACACCGGCACTCGGGCCCAGCAATGGGGCCGGAAGACCAGGACGAAGACCTGACGCAGCCTTTCAACTCGGTGACGCCGCTCAAAACCCTCCTGCGAGCAGCCATCTTGGCCATGTCGACGTCGGCGACGCGCAACGGGCGCGGCAGGACGCAGATCGAGCAGCTGGCGAAGCTCCTCCCGTCCCCTGACACCCGCACGAGGGCAGTGGCAGCCGCCATGACCATCCACACGGCCATCGGAGAGGACAAGCCACGACGAACAGTCGAGACGCAGGACGTTTCCAGTCAGACGGACGTCCTCCCAACGCTACTACGAGAGCGAAAGACGGAGGTCGCCCCCATGGAGCTGCGTGCTGCACCCGAGAGCGTGGACGGCTACGTGCTACCTGGTTCACCCTGCTTCAAGGCCCGCAGCAAGGTGCAGCACGACCCACTGGTCGCCATGCTGCACCTGGTGGTGGGGATCCCCGTCTCGGCCGCGTTGATCGCCGAGCTGCGGCGGCTCCTGCCCAACCTGCCCCCTGGCAACTACTACGTGTCCACTGCGCTGCGTCTCGCGCTCTTCCACGAGCTTGTGCGATTCTTCGCCGCGGTGGACGCGCAGGCCGAAGCCATGATCAAGACGCGGCCGAGTCCCCGAGCAATTGAGGGCGAAGACCAGCTCCAGGACGCCGACGTGGCCATCGGCAGTCCCCGAGACACGCCCTTCCTGCGTCGCAAGGCGCTCGAGACCGTCGAGAGCAGGACCAGGCAGCGCAACCGCAGACAGCTCTTCGCCTCGGGAGGTGTAGCCATCTTACAGGCCGCGCCGTTCACTTCAAGTTCACACTAAGTACTAATATGACCTAAACAGCTCGTACTTAGTCGAGATATTCGTGTGTGCCGGTACGCAGTTCGTAAGAATATGCTTTCTTTTAAGACGTTAAAACGGCGTTTGATTTTAACTAAACATTCTTCATAAGTCAAGCTCCTGCGGGCTAAAGCATGTTTCCGTTTTTTTTCTTACGAAATGCACGACTTCAAGTGCTACTTATTCTCCGAAACCGTACAAGATCTGACCTTGGCGCTTGAGAGCGTATACGACGTCCATGTCCTTGACCGCTTGGCGGCTGGCGATGTTCTGCGTATGTCACTGCATCTAGAATTAAGTTGATCAGGTATACTTTGAGCACTGCGCTTGTCTCGCTGTGACGGGCAGCCACACAAGCACGCCGCACAGAGGAAGTGTGTGCTTCGGAGTTATACAACGGCAGTTCACTTAGTCCATGGCCTGAAGGACTGGTATGAAAGGTAAAGTAAACGTAAGACTGAATATATTTAACAAAGATTCTCGCCACGAGGCGACACGGTGCTTCTGAACAAAAGAGACCAACTATATCCGCACCTTGGTGAATTTGCCTGGAATTTGGTAAATATCATTGCCAACGACCAACAACCTGAATGGGCAATATAGACTAATACCAGCTGCATTGTACAGCTATGGATCCGCAAGAACACTACATCATCGACTATTTTCGCGCCAGAAGCATCATATGGTCAGCCAAAATAGCAGTCCTAGCTATGAGTTACAAAATCAAAAACCGTACCTCCCTTCATTTAGTGAGATCCAAAGTCAGTTTTGCGTAGGTCCAATCTTGACATGGATTCTTCCGTATCTCGCATAGCACAAACCGAGTCGGTTCTATGCTTGGTGTTACGTGGCGTTTTACGTTTGTTGATTTATGCTTTACGCAGGTGGGGTCTAGAATTAATGGCTGTTTTGGACTCATTTTTAGAGGTAAAAACTGAAGTTTTAGTTTGCCATGCGGTGAGACAATTCATCGATCCCTATTGAATTCATGAGCGAACTACTCTACCATATCGTGACGACTCCGACCATCTGTGCAGCTCCGACCAGCATCCGACGTATCACAGAACTTTATACTGCAACACTTTAAGGAGGTTTCGTAAAAACGCATGATTGGTTCGGTAATTTGTGCAGGAGGTAATTACTTCTGGTCAACGAGTGGCGCACATGCAATTTTGACTGCGCCATTTTGCCTGGCGAGCTTAGTGCTCGATTGACCACCCGGCGCGGTGAATTGAGGGGGGTGTTCCGAGCTCGGTCACCTAAGAGGGATTGGCGCGACACGAAGAACTGTGATCGTTAATTCTCCGTCGAGCACTCCAGATGAGTACCCCTGCGATGTTGCTGTCTAACCCCCACCGATGTAGCTCAATGGAAGAGCTCCCGAAAGGGAAGGAGGTGGTTCGATTCCATCCACCGGTAAATATCTCTATTGCTAACGACTCTGCTAGCCTCGTATGAAGCGACATCGACAGAAGCACCGACCACGAGTGCACGGGCGGGAGATCGTGGTGCGTTACGGGATCGTCTTGAGTGTGCTCTGGTGATGCGCTGGCGCGGGGTCTACGAGTCTACCGATGGCGAGACGCTGGTTGTAAGCGCTGATGAGGCCGTTGAGGCTTCCCTCCCGATGCTGCTGTCGAAGTGCCTTGAGCACAGCGTTGGATCCCGTTGACGGTACCCCTCGTGCACGAAGGTACGTAGTGACTGCGCCTGATGCAAGCTCACCAAGCTGACGGACTTCATCCTTGTAGCTGGTCGATGAGTCGTCGAGCGTGTACCCGTCTGCAATGAAGAGCTTCATAAAGGCGACGAGCTGCTTGGCGTCGGACTTCTTGCGCTTGTCCATGCTTAGCCACCCGCGCGGGACAGCCGTGTACCACGCGAACCAAGTGTCAATGAGGGGCGTCGTCTTCGAGCGGCGCCGGCGCTTTGCAGGTACGCTCTTCTCCTCATCTCTTGGTCGCTTGGCCTGATTCGCAGCTAACGTTCCAGCTTCAGTGTTTGTGCTAGTAGATTCTAGTGACTTGACTCGCGTCTCGAGGCTGCGGTTGACCTCGATTAACCTTTCAATCAACGCAGTCTGATGATCGAACGCGACTTTGGCCTTCACGTTACCTTCCATCAGGTCGTCTGCGGTGGTTGTGGTGGATGATGTTGACTTCGTGAGCTGTTGTGACCATGCAAGCAGGCACGACGTCGTCACCCCAGAGGCTTCGGCACAGCGCTCGATCGTCTTCATCGCAGGTCCCTGCGCGTTGATCTTCATCAGCGACGGATAGTGGAGGATGATGGTTGCTGTCAGCACGTCCCTCACAGCAGCGCAGACGTTGAAGGCCTTGTTACCGAGAGCATGACTTGCGTTGAAGAGCTTGTAACTGACCCCTCTAATCTGCTCTTGCGTGGCTGAGTCGAAGACTTCTAGGGACGGAAGAACGCACGCTTGCTTCGGCTCCATCCCGCTCAGCACCTTCGCGACTTGGTGGTCTTCCTTCGGAGTATTGAAGACGTAGGCGAAGGCTTTGTTTGTCGTGGTCAAGTTCCAGGCTCCGCGGTCGAAGATCCACTGCGCTGTCAGCTCGGAGCTCGCGTTCGCATGCTGCGCGCCGCCCCGGCGAAACGAATGCGAGGTCAGCGGCTCATCGACTCCAGCTGAACCAGCGATGCAATCCAGCAAGCGGTTGACATGGGCCGACCTGCTTCTCTCGTGCGTCTGAAAAGAATCCAACGCGCCGGTGTCTTCCAGCAGCTCAAGCAACGGGATCGAGTCAGTCAGCTCAACCGGAACATCCTTCGGCAGCAGAGGCAAATAGTTAAGCAGCGCCGCACACGGTGCCTCCTGCGTCATCAAGGCCAACGCGAGCGCCAGCAGCGGACATGGCGTAAAGTCAGCGTCCGGGAAGAGAGACAGCGCCTGCTCGTCGGACGTCTTGACGCGGATGAAGCGAATGAAGAACACGCCGCCAGCACCGATGGAGAGCTGCTGCTTCCGGACGAAGGTCAAGTCC
>JAGDFM010000397.1:0-23132 GCA_019155715.1 Phytophthora pseudosyringae
CTACCGATATGAGTGGGCAGATGGCCTGCTCCACTATCGGGTGGAGCCTAGTGATCCTCCTCGTGTCGTTGTTCCGAACGACGAGGATCTGAAGTACGGCATACTTCAGGAGGCGCATGATGCGCCTGCCAGTGGCCACTTGGGCCGAGAGAAGACCTTCCATTTGGTCTCTCAGTCGTTCTGGTGGGACCACATGTTCAAGTGGGTTGCCACCTACGTCAAGACATGTGAAACATGTCAACGTGTGAAGCCTGCGGGCCACGAATCGGCTCCTTTAGAGAGCCTGCCAGTGTTACTGGAGTGCTGGAAGTCGATGAGTCTCGACTTTGTCTTCGGCTTCCCAGCCGACGACCTCGGCAACACCAGTATTTTGGTGTTTGTGTGCCGCTTAAGCAAGATGGTGCATCTTGATCCGGTTTCCGATAGGGTTACCGGGGAACAAGCCGCGAGGTTGTTCCTGGATTGCGTGTCCGCTATCACGGTCTTCAGGAGACCATTGTCTCTAATAGAGACCCGCGGTTTACCGCTGCGTTTTGGAAACCGCTGTTCCAGCTATTGGGAACGAAGTTGCTTATGTCAACTGCTGACCATCCACAGACGGAGGGTCAGATGGAGCGCTTTAACCGTGTCCTTGAAGTATCAGCATGTGGGCAGCACGGCTGCCCATGGTTGAGTTTGCACTCAACAAAGCAGTGCATGCGTCAACGGGATACACCCCGTTCTACTTGAATGGGATGCGTCAACCCCTGGTGCCGCTCACTTTACGTGGGGACACCGAGGCTTCAGTCGTAAGTGGGGGGAGAGGCTCGGACAGCGCTTTCCTCCCAGGTATCAGAGGGGGGGGCGGGCCACATCGCGCAAGCAATTGGCGTCGTTTGTTAACGACAGGCTGAATGTTATCAGCCGGGTTAGAGACGCGATGGCGTCGGCCCAGGACAGGCAAAAGGAGTACTCTGACCGAAGTGGAAGAGGAAACTTAAACGTGTTTAATGAGGGGGATTTAGTTCTCCTAGATACGAGTAACCTACCTCTAAACACTGTTAGTGCTGTCGGCAGCAACAAACTGAAGCACAGGTTCATTGGACACTTCGCAGTCCTGAGTAGACACAGGGCTGCCTACATGATCAACTTGCCTATGTCGAATGATGACCCACCCGATGTTTTATGTGGGTCATCTTTAGCGGTACTACGCCCCGAAAGGGCATGCTGCTCCGCATAAAGCGGCGGGTAGCCACCAGGAGACGGCTCGACCACCTCCTCGAAGCGAGACTGAGTCTCAGGCACAGGGTGCCCCTGATGAGCCGTCGGCGGGCCGCAATGCCTTGGCGCATACGCTGGGGCCGCGTGCACCGAGTCCCCGTATGAACCATACTGATACGGCTGGGAGTAAGCGTACGGCTGAGCCTCCCGATAAGGCGCTCGGCCAAAGACCTGGGCCTGGAGTCATGGAGCTGACGCTGCAGGTCTCCGACATCAGAGATCAGAGCGCGGCGATCGACCCGCTCATGGAGGTCGTGATTCTCTCGTTCAAGCGTCTGGACGTGGTGACGTGATCCCTCCAGAGCACCGAGCTTGTTGGAGTGTGCCGCTGCCTGGCCACCAGGCCCGAGACCAAGTGCGATTTCGAGAGCATACACTCGATCGCGGAGGAGACGGATATCCTCTTGTTGCAGAGCAGCGACGTGGTATGTCGGCCCCGCAGCCGCAGGCCTCGGAGCCCACCTCACGGGAGTCTCGGACTCATAGTCGAGCGAGGCCTCCACCGGCCCTCCTCGACCGTGGTGATGAACTGCATTACCACGTGGAGCAGGTGCTCCAGGCGCGGCGGCGCCGTGGCGTTCGCCAGTTCCGTGTGAAGTGGCGCGGGTATCCGGCGTCTGAGAACACGTGGGAGCCGATCGATCGGCTCCAGGCAGACTGCCCGAAGGCTGTCGCGATCTGGGAACAGAAGCGACAGCAGCTTCGTAAGTAGTCCGCAGCTTTTTAGCCGCCCTACGGGATACGGCTCCTGACGATTGGAGACCGTATCCGCGCACGTCACGAGCGCCGGACTAAGCAGCACGCTTAAGTTCCTCGATCTCGGAGTGAAGCTTGCGCTTACTCACGAGATGAGCGAACTCGATTCGCAGATCGCGCTGGTCCAAGACATAGGACAGCAAGCGATCCTCACGGAGTTCACGGAGTTCCTGGGCGGTATAGCCCCATAGAGAGACCCACTTCCAGAAGAAGTCCTCCGCCTCGACACTCGTCAAGGTGTTCTCGGGCTAGACCCAGGGCTAACCCCAAACAGGGTGAACAGGTAGCGGGCGCGACCGAACCGCTTGAAACTTTTGTTGCTGCTCATCGAGATCATTGGAGATCCCACGGAGCTGCGGCACAGCCCCTTCCTCTTCCGAACTAGAGGAACCGAAGAACGAAGAGGCTTTGGCTCCGCCCTTGTGGTACAGAGTTTGACCACTGAGCTTGAACTCCTCGGAGTCATCCTTAACTGGAGACCGAGAAGCAGCACGCTTCGAAACGCGTGCGTGCTTGGCCTTAGCGGCCTGTGCACGCGCCTTGCACTCAGTCAGTATGAGGCGGCGAGTCGCTGCACCAGACTCTTTGAGTCTCTGGACCTTCTCCTTCGCCTCAACAGAAGAAGGGGTGCCATTCCCAGGCGGCGAATCAGACGCTGCCATGGACATGTTGTCCTCTGGGTCCTCCGTGTCCTCACCGGAGTAGACAATGCGAGTGGACCCCGCCTCGGAGCTCGGTGGAGACTAGCTCCTAGACCTGTAACCGCGGGATCTCATGAGTGTCCGGAGGCACTGAAGGCGAGCGACGCCGACGAGGACTGGAGTCCTTGGTCGTGGCGGTCGAGCCAGACGCTGCCAGCGTTGCAGTAGCGTCGGCAGCGGCATCATCCAATGCCTGAGCTTTGCCGCGAGCGTTTGCTCATTTAGTCTTCGGCTTCGCAGCCTTAAACTTGTATTTGGTGGTCGCAGAGGCGCCACCTGAGCTTCCCCTGCGGGGCTTGCTGGAGGGGTCAAGTGGAGAACCGGTGAGAGGCTTGGAGGAGCGCGCAAGCGTCCTCAGCTGTCGCGAAGCTGCGCGGTGTTCGTGCGGCTTGTCGATGTGATTCGACTGGTAGCGCAAAATGTGAGCGCTCCCAACGACCTCCACTCTGATTGGTCGATATGTAAATCGAATCTAAGTGGGGGAGGATGTAACGGGGTTACATTCGGGTAATAATGTTACCCTCTCGAAAGTGACCGTATCGCCTTCTACATGGCTACATTTGCCATGAGGTCCTGAGAGCCACTCAATCGTGGGCTCTGGGGCATTTATAAAGGTTTCATTATAGGTATCTAGTAGTTTATATTGCAGGCCAAACGACAGCTCTATAAATATATTCAGTCTTAATTCTACCTTCTTTGGTACTAGTCCCCTTTAGGCCAGGGACTAAGTGAACTAGCGTTCACTGGGAGTTTGTATATACTCCCTAGCACACAGTTCCTCTGTGCAACGTGCTCGTGTGACAGCCCGTCACAGTGAAAGCCCCAAGCGTTACGTCGCACGCGCCTAGGGCTTTAGCGCCATTACATATTATTTTATTTCATTCCATTAGATAATGGCACGAAAGCCGCCGCGCCGTCACGCGCACGGGCAGCATCATGCCTCCAACACTAGCGCGTCATCGTTCACAAACGGATTTGAGCGGTAAGGTATTGGCAAACTATTTTTCATTACGGCATAATTTACCACATCGGAACGCCGTTTGAATTGTAATTGTCCAATTAGAGGCACACAAGCTGTTATCGTACATCAAGCAACTTTATTAGGCAATCAGAATGCGACGTAAAAGGGCGCATGGTGCCCTTTTAGTTTGAATTCATGTAACTTTGTATAATATAGTTTACACATGTGACTCGCGAAAGGGTTAAGTGCCTATTATAGTCGTTAGCTTAGCTAAGTGACATCAATGTACCTCACTGAAAAACGAAGTTAAGTACCTACCTCTCCTACACATGCTATATCCCTTCTGTTCCTTTTATACACTTAAAGACACGGCCAATTGTTTGACGCACGGTCGAACGGTTCCAATCCTAGGATCCACCAAGTTGAAGCCAACTGACCAATCACGGTATGGGATCCAAAATGATCGCCCGATCAGATCGCACCATTCGTATCCCTTCAGCTCCCGGCCTCACATGGCACACGCCCAGTGCGTGCATCCCGTGCGCCTAATGGTAGGGAGGGACCCAACCGATGTAAAAAACGAAGTGCAATCACCACAACTAAACGGTAGAGTGCCCCAACAGCAGCAGCGCCATAACCGCTAACATCACCGTCTCGTAGGTGTAGGGTTGACGATTCCTTGCTTCCAGTCGAATCGATCCGCACCTTTGTCCTCCCATACGACAAGTGTCGCGTATCAAATTGATCGTTTGCGTGTTTACTCGCTTATTCGCTGTGTCGATGCCTGACCCCGCTGCAAATTGCGTAGCACTTGGTCTTCGGATACTGAAGTCTTGCCTCAGCACTACCTCACTTTCCATTCCTCTTCCAAGCCAGCGCTGCACGATGTGCCAGCAAAGCTTCTGTCGTAACACGGTGGCATTGTCATTGGAGTCTTCCAAAAATAACACAAAAAATAATGTGTCATGGGACACAAAACCTACTCTGCATACTAAACTCAATATGCGAAGACGCAAATATCGTTAAAACAAATTGCATCCCACAAATGTGTGCTACGTTTTTGAAAGAGCTCCATTGTGTAGCATTGAGCTCCATTGACCATCTAGAAGGCAAACAGAATACGAACACTCTACTGTTACCGAAAATACAGGTTATAAAAACACAATAAATTTGTCGCAATTTAGTATCTGATATACTTCATATGCTCTCGTATCTAATACATGATCAGGTCCACCGACTCGGTAGATAGACTTTACTATGGTGGATAACTAATAATTCACTTTTTCTCAAACTTAATTAGAAATTATGACCGGATCAACCCTTTTTACTCGTTTTCAGGACTAAAAGCCCCATAAAGTATATTTAGAGTGTGTGTCCATTTATAGACATCATTCATCATTATTTTGGTAGGCATTACGCCCATAATTTGATATAAAAAACCTCTATAAATCGAATAAGTTGGTATACTTAATGTCAATCTTGTCCACAGATGACATGATGGGTATCTGTACCATACTTTGGTGTGGCCGTGTGAGACATTCAACCTCGTTGATATTACATCAGAGTACAGAGTGCCAACGTGTACATGTACTTGCGTCAGAACCGTGTCAACATCCGATGCTTTCGCATAACATCATGAGTTGGAAGTTCCACAACAGTCCCTTCCACTTGAAACGAACTATTGTGGGAAATCCCATCTCAACCTGCATCTTGACAGAGGTTATTATAACAAGGGACAGCTCTTCTTGATACCAGTTGTGCGTTCGATTCAAAATTTCCGGGAGCGATTCATTGAATCGATCCTGCCAAACCGATCCGCCAATCAATGAAATCCATGCGTGTTTAGAGGTTTTCATGCCTTTCAGTACCAGCATGCCGCGAAGGTCGCGCCGTCTCTAGCTACGCAGTCATACACCGACGTCTAGCACTCTTCCGACCTATCAATCCTTATCGGATGCACGGCGACTCTATCGCGAGCAACTGCCTAAGATCGCGGACCACGCGATCGGTATCGCCAGCGAGTCCGACGACTATGACGGACTATGCATCTAGAGCGACAACAACACAAGTATCGCCAAGACTCACACAAGTGACTACACGAGCAACTGCGGCTACTCCACAGCGGACCACATAGATACATCACCAGTCGATCCAAGGCTGCAGGAATGGCTAGCCTTGCAACAGCAACATATGCTGTACGAGCTACGTCTCGTTGTATTGCTGCAGCCAATTGCTGATTGTGTGTTCTGACTTACTAAGAGCGAGGTGACGCCTTGAGTATCCGAGCTCAATACACGCGTAGATGTGTTTGTAGAACGGGTGTTGATATGCGCTTCCTCCATTGTCAGCGCGCACTATGGTCACTTCAAGGACAATCTGAGTCTGATTAGCTATTATATGCATATTGACCAATCACCGTCAGGGGGCGATTCACTGAGCGATTTCGAGACTGGAGCCGAACGGCGGACTCAAGGGGACGAAAGGAAACGACGCGTGCAAGGATGCCACGAAGGGCTCTCAGATCTACGACCCCGCTGGGTGGTACAAGGACATGTGGGTCATCATGTACGATTGGTACTTCACGAAAGGCTTCTGGATGAGTTTCCCGACGAGACGCCACGACTGGAAGAGCGTTGTTGTGTGGATTGACAACCCTGACCTGGAGACTCCGAAGATCGTCGGAGTCGCCATGTCCACGTCCGACACGAGGTACTACAAGCAAATTAAGACATTGCCTACCTATTTTGCTGGCTTCTACATGAAGGGCTGGAGGTTCAACCGTACTTATATTTACGGCTCCAACACGTCTGTCCGATTCCAATACGTGCTTGATCTGGGCCCCCGTCATTGGATTTCGCCGAGTGGGAGGGCGACTACCAGGACTTGATCATGTGGGAGCAACTCACGGACGCGGCTCGTGTAGCTCTAAACGACAGCAACAACTTTGGAAAAGCGGAGGTCCCGTTCAGTGATGAGCACTATGGGGACCACCTCGACGAGGCGTGGCCGCTCTAGCTTCCAGATACGTAAGCTGCAAAATGGCACCCTAATTAGATGGCAATCAGCCGGAGACTGTGGATAAAAGTACGGTGACGGTGACGTAATGAATAAGTCGGGCGGCTGAGCAGATTATGTTTGGTGTCAAAGATGAAAATGACTGAATAATCCCTTTAGAGTATCTCCAGCGGTAGGTCGTAATCTAAGTCTTAACGGATCCTTGGAGACCTCGAATTTTCAATTGAGACTCGCCCATAGCAATTCTCCTCCAGCGAGGAGATCTAAACGTTACAAGTAAAACAATTTGGTACCCATGTTCGCGAATCGCGACTTTTCATGTCTTTTAAAAGCGGGGTCTTATTATAACACTCGAGATGCATTCGATAGGTCCCGCTGAAGTTAAAATGAAACCCGCGATAGGACCATCCGCTGGAAGCCTTCAAACTCGATCGAGTGTCAATCCTGCCATTTTTGGGATAGAACCGCCTTAGAGTCCTACCGCTGGAGATGGTCTTAGTCAACTGTGTATTTTTTTTTAAATACCGTTTGCAGTATTATAGTACTACATGTAGTAGTACAAAGTACAATATATATTAATACAAAGTACAATATATTTATTAATATTATACATATTAGGGGCTTCGGAAGGATTCCTTCCCTTCGAAGCGAAAGGAAACTTCAACTGCGTACTACCAGGGGGATTTCCGTCGCTATCGGATAGTCGACATTTCGGAAATGGCGGACATTTTCTGGGATGGTACACCTCCAGAGCTAAACCATTTTCGAAATGGTACGGTCGTCGACGATAAAAAGTATGGTCGTGAGTTCATCACGGTGATTTCGTCAATTCTGACCCCCCTATTACTATGTAAAGGTAGATCAACGCAAAAGACAGCAACAAACAGGCACACAAATAGAAGTTCGATAACCGCATACATGGCTGTCACAACAGCGTAGTGACGGAAACCATAATGCCGAGCAAATTAACACGATCACAATACCCACCAAGATGCCTCGGTCTTTGTCTCGAATTGTTTTCGACTCTGCGTCCGTGATTTGGATTGTCTTCCCTCTCATCGTACGTTGAAGTTTGATCAGTTCGGGGTCTTTCGCCACAACAGGCCTCATATGGTTGATGTCTGGGTTCTTCTCTGCGCTCTTCGCCAGGTGGTCCAGCTTCGATTTTTTCTGAAAAAGCCTCTTGAGTTTGCTGAAGTTGATGAAGTCTCTCTCTTCTCTGTCTGTACCAGCGCCATTTTTCTCATGTGTTGCCGTAGTTTTCTGCAAAACTTTGAGTTTCTTTGTAGCAAGTTCTTGATTCTTTGCTACCACACCGGCCACGGTATTCTCCGACTCGCTCGTCTTCCGGTTCTCATAGAGAAGGCGGAGCTTCGTATCGTCATCGGGAGACCTAAGCTACCTGAGCTACTCGATATTGGTGACACTGGAAAAGACGCATGACCACAGGGAGGTGACTATCACCACCAGCAGCAAATAGTTCAGGTGCATGGGAAACGTTTGTTCTTGGCCTAGATTTTGTTTCTTGAAACCACCACTATAAGGAGGTGTACCATCCTTGATACGATCCGCCATTTCCGAAATGTCGACCATCCGACAGTGAGGGAAGTCAGCCAGTCTTGATTGTCCTCCATGTAGTGCGCAGTTGAAGTTTCCTTTCGCTTCAAACGGAATGATCTTTGCCCGCACTCACCTCCTTCACTTTCCGTACTGCCGGCTCGCAGCGAATGTAGGCTTAGCTAGTGCGATATCCCTCCCGTGTGCGTGTGGTCCCTTGCTCCGACAATGCTACTCTTGAGATCACGATGAGCGAGGAAGATCCGACGTTGAAGTGACAAATATTCACCTCACGCGCGACGACTATGGCATCATGGTCGGCTGGATGGAGATACCGGCCAATTGCGTGATGATTCACGGCTCAGGGAAGAAAACGACAGTTGGAGCCACCAAAACGAAAACTGATGGTTCTAGAAGCCGTCGAGCCACCTCTTTCGCACCACCAAGAACCCAAACCTGCCGCAGCTTTCAGAAGACAGCATGCCCGTCGGAGGACTACCTGAGAATAAGTTTACGACTACGATGGCTATGAAGCGTTCGGAGACTGGAATGGGCCTGACGCAGAGGGAAACAAGGCCCACTAAGCCCGAGCATCATATAGACCCGTAGATTTCGTAACTATAATACCGAGGCTGGGAGGTTAAACCCCTCTCCTGGATTCAAAGACCCTCCCACATCCTATCTTTATTACAGCTCGACCAATCGCAACAAATATCACCGCGCGTTTTTTTTTAATTTCGATGCGACATATTTGCGTCGTGGGCCAGAAATATTCTCAAGAAATATCGGACATTTTTTTTCCACCATAAATCAATTATGTCCCCCTCCCCTTATTATAGTGGTGGTGATTGCCATTCTCAATCGGTGGCGTTATGGATAATACATACAAGAAGATATTGACTACGTGAATCAACGATGCTATATAGAAAACTGGATCGCTGATGGCGCCCGTACAATAGCGTTCTGCCCAATCATTGTCACGTCAAACACGTTACGCTGTAAATTCAACGAAGAAGCACCAGCAACTACTGTCGCGAAAACTTGCAAACATTGTACACAATTTCAAGCGAAGGTGCTCCGATCTCGCTTTCAGCTAACTGCCAATGAGAAGCGCAGTCTTAAGCACCTTCGAGACGATAAAACCGGCAACGTACTGTCGCGAGCCGTCCTGGTTGGGTGACGGACAAGCGTCGTATCGAGGGAGCGAGTACTAGGGCGAAAACCGAGCAAGTCAAGCGTAGCCTAATACACCAAATGCATTGACTTGTTGACTTGAGTTTAACCAGTCCAATTCACGACTGACCTCTTACTTAGGCTACGAACTCGGCTTCGCCAGCGCGCACCCACCACTCCTTGTGCTCTCGAACGCGGACGAACTCTTCCTTCTCCCGGCTGGACCTCCACGTGACACCCCTCCTGGCCGCCGCTCCGCCGCACTTTGGCCTCGATAGTCCCGCCGTACACGACTTCCATCCTCCCCATCCTACCCCTCGCTGCGCCGCCAGATCTGAGAGTGATAATGGCAGCTGAGCGAGCCTGCGAAGCCAGAAGAGACACTCCAAATCAGCTCGTTGACTATCCACTTGCGACCGGGTGCCGAGTCCATCATCATACAGTTGCGTCTCCATAAGCAGCTCGTCCGTTGAACTTGCGGAGGAACGGTTGGGACCGTACCCCATACGGCGACCTCAATTCTCACTCGTGGCAGTACCAATCGTACTGAGCGTAGCCATCGGAATGCCTGTACAATGTACCCAAAATGTGAGTACTATTAGCAAACGGCACGTGGCGTCCATTCAAGTCGCAGAAAATGATACAACTTGGACAATTCACAACGGTGGAGTCAACGTTTGTGCTCATACAGAACCCCCATCTGACATCCTACTATGATACGACCCCTTGTACCCAATTGTCGATGGTTTACCTCCTGGTATTGTACCCGGGCAGCCTCAAGACAAACGTGGAATATGCATCGACTTGCCTGACCGCTCATTTAGCATTCGTGCATTTCAAGTCCCATTAGTTGCTGGCGTCGGCAAACCTGTCGCTATTACCAGCGACTGTCTGGAGGCGTGTGAAGTTCTTCGACGCCCCAGAGTCTATCAAAACTCGGAAGGGATGATCGTATCCCCGTACACGTGTATGTACTACGAGCAGCCCACCGCTGCCGTTCTTCTATTCGAGAGTACAGAGACCCTCAGGGGCTAAGCCTTCATGGTGCGCGGTACCCGCGCACCGCTAATGAAGACTTAGGCCTTCCCCAGTAGGGCCCCGTCCCTACTGGTGTCCTGCGTTCCCCTGGCCCTGGGTGGCGGCTTCTGCCAGCGCCCCTTCAAACCAAAGAGCTTGGAAGGATATTTCCTTCCTTGTCCTGCAGGACAGGCACGTTGCATGTGCCCCAGCTTGCCGCAGCCATAGCAGCGAATATTACTATGCTCGGCCAAGCTCAGGTCCATCGGTACTGGACCATCCTTCCTTCCCGCAGTAGGCCTGGACCTTCAACCTCAATGGCTTCGGCTGAGCCGGCCTCGGCGCAGCCTGGGGAGACTGTAACCCTTGAACGTGAGCGATGAGACCACGCTCGTAGGTGTCGAACGCATTCACGCGCTCGACCTGCTCTGGCGGCGGTGCCGCCGCCGGGCTTCGGAAGGCATCCACCCCAAAGATGCCCGCCATCTTCTGGACCGACTCAAGCTGAGCGTCGGTCAAATGAGGAAACTCTCCTCGATCCATTGTGGCTCACTTTCTTCGAGACCACAGAGGATTCAGGTAGTTCAATCCACCCGCGTAGGTGTGGGAATGACTACAAGTGCTACCAAGTGTGACGGGCTGTCACACGAGCACGTTGCACAGAGGAAGTGTGTGCTAGGGAGTTTATACAAACCCCCAGTGAACGCTAGTTCACTTAGACCCTGGCCCAAAGGGTACTAGTACCAAAGATAAGGTAGAATTAAGACTGAATATATTTATAGGGCTGTAGTTTGGCCTATAAATACCCCAGAGCCCACGATTGAGTGGCTCAAGGACCTCACGGCAAATGTAGTCATGTAGAAAATGATACGATCACTATCGAGAGGGTAATCATATTACCCCGTTACAGAGCGTGTCCTACTCGAAAGCACCGTGCTGGATTTCAATGACTTCGTGTCACAATTATCTCATCAACTCATTTTCAATGAATTCGCAATGAAGCGATCACTGCGGTCAACCAACAGCGAGGATAGAGCTGAAGAGGTACGGCAAGCAATGCGCACTGAGCTATGTTTTTTTTCGCTAATGTATTCGTGTTGCTCTGTTCGTTTGCCAACGCACACTCTAAAACCGTTCATTGAACTCCCTCAATTGGTTTATTCACGTGAAGCTGGAAGGCGAGTGCAGCGGCAGTGCAATATCTGCAAAATCAAGTGTTCTTACTACTGCGTAGCATGCTCTGATCCGCAAATAAACGCGTTCTACGGCGTATGCGGCCCAAGATCGCGACGCAAGTGCTTTAGCACCCACTTGGCTCCGCCTTCAATTTGAACTTTCGTTGATCTCCCTATGATATCCAATACAGACGTTCATACAAGATCTAATTTCTGTACGCGTACGGGTAGGCTTGAACCCATGCTACCCGTACGCTTTCGACCTGGGGACAAAAGATTAAAGGACGAGGAATGCGCCCTCCCACCGCGAAAGGGTAAACTCAATCGAACTCACTTTCGGATTTCATTCCTTCTGGACACAAGTCAACCTACCCCAGTCAGCCCTAGCAATAATAAAAGAGACAACGGCGTCTGCTTCGGCCCTTCCGATGTCGCTCCTCCGATGGCTCATTGGCTCATTACACCCGCGGGGAGCTTACGCTTTCTTGGCCAAACCTTATTTCCGAATTTGCATCGCCAAAGTCAAGCTACATGCGTGAACCAACTCCAACCACAATGGTCCTCAAGATCCGCCGTGTCGCCCCGCCTCCACGACGACAAACATTATTTCTACTGTATCCACATTCCTCTCGTGGTAGTTTTTTTCGAGTCAATTCGAGAGAAATATGCCTGCTGTACTAATTATAGTTGTGGGTTGGGCCCGTTTTATAGATCGCCGTTTTCTGTTGCAACATATGAACCAGTTGGCGGTGGCCCCGGGCCACCGCAAAAAAAAAGGATGGTCATTGGACTTAATTATTTTATTGAGGGGTCGCATTAAAAGATTGGTCGAGCTGGCATGCAGGATCCCCCCGTCCCAAAGCAAGAAAAGGTTGGTCGTCCCCCTAAGCTGCCACGTCATTTCATCAAAAGCCTGGTTGCTGTCGACGCCGCTTTCATCGGTGAAAAAAAGGTGAGGATAGATGGCACTCCAGCTACGACAGCGCCATCCAGCTGTTCAACTGCAGACAGCTCGGCGTAGTCTAACCTTTCATATCGAATATTCCGTATTGAAGTTACTTATAGGTGGGCATATGCGCTCCCTCAGGATTTTTGAGCGCCGGGCTATTTCGGTAGCCCGGGCCACCGCCAACTGGTTCATATCCTGCAAGCAAAAAAAAAACCGTTAAGGCGAACGAGACCTGAATATGGAAATATTTTATGCAAAGTTTGACTTCGTCAGGCGAACTAGCTCGCCCGGGTGGAGGAATCCACCCAAGCTGGCAAGTTCTGCACGGTCATGCACCGACCTCTGAATGTAAATGCGGGTCTTGCCTCATGGCGCATGAACATCTCGGACCTGTGGAGTTCGCCTATTGAGAATCTGTCCCGCACGGAATACAAGTCCGGGACAAACGCCAGTTGAACAGTGAACAGTGAGACGGCTTCGCTTGGGCTGAAAGGGAAGACTGCTATCCGGAAGAGAACTCGTCGCCGGGGAATCACGCACCAGGCCGCGCAGATCACCATCTTGGCAGCGGTGGACCTGCCTGGGCAATGCACCAGGATGGATCGGCCCTAGCTATGTAATGCAAGCCATTAGCACCTTGGAGCAGCGATACCTGCGCCTAAGACCCGTGGCGAGAAATGCTTTCAGCTGCGTTTGACCTGACTCCATGGCTCGTCGAGTCGACACTAAGAAGCTTGAAACCGAGAGAAGTCATCCGGTGCCCTGGCACTTTCTGACCTGCCGATTGAAATAGTTCCCCGTAGGTTCAGTCACTCCAGCATTTGGGACGCGTGAAGCAGGCCCAGCTAGTCCCAAGTCCACTGCGTTTACGCGATGAACATCTCCGACCTCTTGTGTTCGCCGGTCGAAATCCCCTCGGCGCGAACACCTTCGGGTGGTGCAGTGCCACCTCGCGCGGTTGCTACATGCGGACCGGCCAACCGTCCTCGAGCGCCGTCCAAGAAGCGCAGCGCCAAGGTCGTGCCCGACGACGAGCGCAAACGTCCGTACCGCATGAGCGTGGCCCAGAAGAAATGTCGACGCGACTTCGAGGAGCACGAGTCCAAGGTATTCAACCTCACGCTGGACGTGAACCAGCTCAAGCAGCAGGTGCAGTACCTGCTCGAGTGTCGGGACCTGCAGGTCACGTGTCTGCTGCAGCACCGCCAGCGACTCGAGTGCGCGGTGCTCGGGACGGTGGACAAGATTCTCTTCGGTGGGGTGGAGAGGCCCCGCTCGGCCGACGAAGGCTGCAGCTTCTCGAGGATGTTCATGGACCAGTCGGACGGAGCTGCTCCCTCGAACGGGGTCTACGAGTTCTGTCTGCAGCTCGACAAGCCCAACTTCAACCACCGTTCGTGTACGATCGCGACGACGCAAGTCATGGCAGTCGTCGAGGAAGACCCGGAGGGCGACAACGACGAAGCGGCCGAGGTTCGCAAGATCTGCAGCGACCCCGGGGGCTGCTTGGTGGAGGCTGTCGGGGAGTTCACGGGCCGGTTCACGCGCCAGATCATCGTCTCCATGTTCCCGCACGTGTTGAGCGACGAGATGATGGTCGCGCAGATCATCGGGCTGAGCATCAAGTGCCCGGCACGGTTGTTGCTGTACTTTAATGCCCACAGGACCATCGTGCGACAGGTGGCTCAAGCCGACGTGTTTGCGGCGCTCGCTGCGCTAGAACAGGCCAAACCGCAAGAATTCGCGGCGATCATGGGCGCCGCCGCTGCGTAAACTTACTTAGCTGGCGGTCTGGGAAATGGCAAGCGAGTGTGCACGCAAACTAGCTAACTACATGTAGTGAATTTCAATCATGGGAAGGTGTCGTCCAATACAGCTCTTGCTACTCGCCAAAACAGTTAACGACGACGCTCTTCCCACACTAAAATCCAGCTCGAACAAGAGCGTTTGAGCTTGAGCGTACAGCGAAAAAACAGTGCCAGAGGCGTCGCTGAGACAGGAGTTTTTTTTTTTCAGCGCCATTAAGATCAGCGTCGTCTTCGTCAGCTTGACATTCCAGCTTAACTACTAGCTCGAGCGCTGTTCATTTTCCCAGTTAGATGGATCTGTTAAGTATCCTGTGCTCGTCGCCACGGCCGGATGAACACGACGTGACGTCTTCGTCGACCCCGGAGCTTCCGGAACCAGTTTTACCCCTCCACGCACCACAGCACCCCCTCAAATGCTCATTTGTGCGCGACGAGGACCGCAGACGACCATATCGAGTGAGTGCCGCTCAGCGGCAGCGTCGTCACGAGCACGAAGTGTACGAGTCACGCGTTTTCAATCTCACGCTGGAAATCAACGAGCTCCGACAGCAAATCCACTTTCTGATGGAGCGTCCAGACTTGCACATCACACGGCTTCTGCTAAACCGTCAACGCTGCGAAAACTACATGACTGAGCTGGTCTGGAACCTGGTCACTAGAGCCAGGACACGAACAGATTTGATGACGAAGGAGCGGTGTGTGAACGCGGGTCGAGTTCGCTTCATCACAAACTGCAATACGCTGCCTCCTGACTTGCGCGGGCAAACAATGCCGCGCCCGCTCGGTGCCAAACCGTACGTGTCGTTCCGATAGCTGGATAGATACGAAGGCGCCAGGTGACGGTACTGCACACGTTCGTCACGTGTGTGGAGCCGAAGGAGGCTGCGTTGTAGAAGTGTTGGCAGACTTTACCGGGCGAACGATTCGTGAGACTCTTACCACGATGCTCTCATCCATACTCGGCGACTAAGTGTCGGCGGCACAACTAATCGGATCCAAAATCTCCTTCTCGTCGCGCTTGTTGCTCTACTTCGATGCTCGGCGGACTTTGGCGCGACAGATCATGCAAGCGGACATCGTGGCAGCGCTCGATGCGCTTCATCTTGATGCGATAGACGTTGCTTCGCTTTGTAGACTTGGCTGGAAGTCGAGCAACCTGAGCAGCGAGTCAACAAGTGCGCAAAACGGATCACGACTCGCGATCCAAGCTATGTTGGCACTCATTTCGTTTGTGAAGTCACCAGGTAAAGCCCACGTCAATAACTTACGCGTGAATACACAATCAATCTAACACGAACCTACGTCTTGATCAATCGTGCTTTACAGCTCATCAAACAGGGAGCGAACTCCAGCCGTGACATTGACTCGGACCTCGCGATGACTACGCCCCGAGCCTCGTGGTAACTTCTCCGGCGTTTTAGCACAATTTGCGACGTTTTTGTGGGGCCTCCATCGCCGTCTCCAAGCTGCAAACTCATGGCGACACTCGTCCCCAAATCGCTCATCGTCCATAGTCACGTACAAAGCCGACGGCGAACAAAGCTCGAGTTGGCGAGTCTCGAAGCAGTTCTTGTAGCCTCCGTCAACCAAATACAACTCCGGGTAATAAAGCTCCGGGTAGCTGTCGGCATGCAGCTTGCGGTCCACATTCCGCACATGACGCAACATCTTCGGCGCGCGGTTAGCCGAAAACTCGCAGAAAAAGACCAGCGCCCTGCGTGTGGAATGCTCCAGCATTGTTGACACGAAAAACTGCGCCTCCATTTTGTCGGGATCGCACAGAGAGGTGGCGCCTATCAAGCTCCCGCCTCCAAACTCGAACGGGAACCTGCAGTCCAACAGCTCAAACCCGGCCAAGTGTTCGTCGAATTCCCCTCGCAACAGCTGAGCCACAGTTCCTGGCGTGATCACGTTCAGGTCCGGATGCTTGCTTGAATACACTGTCGGCAGAATCGGTGCTGAGGGCGGCGCAGCCGCTTTTTTGACAGGCACCGAGTCATTTTTGACAGGCATCGCACTTTTGACACTTTCTGCGCGTGGCTCCACCAGCCCCCTCTTGGACTTCTTCGTGTGCAACTGCTGCTGCGTCAACGTCGATCTCGGAGACAACTCGGCTTCATCTGCGTCTGGTGCAGAGGCTGCACGCTTCCGGTCTTGTTCCTTTTCGACGTCAAAAATGGCCCGTCGCCGTCTGGAATGTGCGGAGACGCCTTCAGGCCGCCGCGACCTGCCGCCGACCCGCTTCGAAGGTCTCTCCGAGTTCTGCACCGTGCTCTGTCGCGTTGAGGGCGAGCTCGGGGGCGTGGACAGCTGCAGCTGCGTCGAGATCAGAGGCGTCAAGTGGGAGCGGCGCGGGCGGTCACCATCCATTTTTGACAATTGTTTAGAGTGTTTCTCTTACAGGAAAAAAAACCTTTACAGTTAGCACATGACAAGTAATGAATAAAAATACTGTTTGGAGGTGTGATTTCGATATATATTTTTTACGCTGGCGTACGCTTAACTACTGAAAACAGGCAGAAAGTGAGAAGAATTGATGTCTGAGTCTGCTGGCGGATGGGTTTTGTCATGATAAGACTCGGAAGGTCAAGTCGTGAACTCGAATTGGTATGTTGGCTCTAGTCAGAGACCTGGGGGACTGGCAGAAACCAAGTACATGCACAAGTTTGATGAACGCATTCGAGTGACGAAGCGACTACCGGCGCACGGCTTTCGAGAAGATCACCGAAGGAGTTGGAAAGATGAGATGGTCCCCATTTTTTTCTGGAACATCTCAGTGTGTATGGACCACTGAGTGAACCTAGAGCTGCCTTCAAGAGCATTATGTGCGCGACGTAAGACATTGAAATCCTTGGGACTCTCTCGGCATTCCTGTCACACCGGATTCGGCAACCTCAAGGACATATCGATAACGAGTGAGCCGGATTCTTCATACCCGCGACTTGTTCAAGAGATTGAAAAAAATATCGCCAGGTCGTCTTCCAGTGCTGTCTTAGGCAGCAGAAGAAGGAGGTCGTCGTCCGAGAACTTGAACGTCCTAAGCTTGTACCCATATTTCCGACGTAGCCGTGGTAAACCGGGATCGACGGGAGCTGAGCCAGCATTGTTCCCAGGGAGAACGAAGGCTAACAAAACGGCCAATCGACTCAACATCTCGCCACAACGATCAACCTGCCCTTTAGTCATGCATTCATCGGTCCTCGCTCGCTTTAGCAGCCCAAACCATACAACTGATCGCGTTCTCTATCCCCGAAACCCGTGTGTGTCTCTCTCGTCTGGCAAGTTCTCGAGTGATGTACTGCGCCAAGAGTTGAGAAGGATATTCCACCAGGTGGTACGAGACCGTCGCTAGCAGGAGCGTGAGGCCGTACGTAGAACACATTCGATCGTAGTAGTCGGTCTGGCCGCCCATTGCATCAGCGTAAACAACAAACCTGTGGACCAGGTAGACGGAGAAGCTCACCTTGCCCCAGTATCGAAGAGCTCTCCACTTTAAGAGCGTGAAGAGACCTGCAGCTCAATCACGACCACCACCGTCAATAGCACGCTGATGAATGGGAAGCCTGGCGTCTCAGGTACGATGTTGGCGTTCACCCAGTGGAAGAGGAACTCAGGCTCAGTAGCAGAGATAGTACAGCGATTTTGAGTGCTCGAGTCGCGTAGAAGGTAACAACAGGTCGAGGGTTGAATTTGTTGGTCTTCACCCACGTGTCCAGCTTGACGAAAACGACCGCAGCCATCGAACCAGCGAAAAACGTTGGGGCGTGCGTCGACAGTCCGTGTGCCAGCCCTCGTACCCAACCCAAGCGTACGCGGGGATGAACGGGATCCACCACAAACTTCGCAGGCGCAGCACAACTAGGGCGAATAGGGGGATGAAGAAGTAATACGTGATCTCCGGTGGCAGTGTCCACAAAACAAAGTAGCGCTGGTCGAAGGCGAACGTGAGCACCTTGTACAGATCGAAGTCTTCCAGGTGCTCGATCAAATAATACTGGCGTTTCGCCTCATCCGGCAGCATCCACAGCGCAGTGGCAACAACTGCAAACAACAGGTAGACGCGGAAGAATCGCTTGGAGGAGTAGTCAGTCAGCGTGAACGCCCACTTGCGGTAGCTAGCGCTGTGTGCCAGCAACTGAATGCTCTTCTTCATGAACAGCATCGTGAGCAGGAACGACGACAACACAAAAAAGGAGTCGACCGCACCCGCCCCTAAGTTCAAGTCTTGCATGTACTCGTGTGAGTGCTGCACCACGATCAGCAGCGCTCGAACGCCGTCAAGGAACAAGATCTTCCCAGGAGCAGCTACAGGCCCCAGTGTCTTCGTCGCCTTCGCCGTTTTGGCAGGCCTCACCTCGGAACGGTCTTCGGGGACACCGGGCACCAGTAGTGCGACGCTGTCTTCGAATTCATCGCTGGCAGCTCCACGTGACCGATTGATCCTAAAGACTCGCTGTCAAAGAGCGCGCCAGTTCGATGCCCATGATTGCTATTTGTACGGTTCTACACTACTTTTATTTAACATTGATGGCCCAGCCTACATCCTTCTGTACAAATCACCCGTTCGCTATTGAGGCACATTACTGTACTACGTTCACCAACAATTTGGATAAAAACAGGCTAGTAATCCTATTACCTGAAAACAGCCAAATTCGCCGGCTTTTGGCCGGCGAGATCAAGCGCAGCGCACAACGCTGCAAGACTAGGGTCAACGAACAGGCTCGGCCAGAGAGGTCTAGCATCGACGTGCGAAGCGAAGTCTTCGCGCGGTGTGCTATTAATAAACCTCGACATTTGCCATGATCCCCCCAGGGGTTTCAGGTTAGGGCTCGGGGTAAGATTGCTGTCGAGGGAGCTTATGTTGCAGGAGCGGCCGTTTTTAACACAATAGTTGGTGAACGTAGAGAGAGCCAAAAGAAATGTCCGACCAAATTTAGTCCCTTTTGGACTCAAACCACACCCCTGCCCCCGTATGGTTATGACTCTGGCCTATTAATAGCAATAGTGCTGTCGTTTTTCAAGTATCAAGTTACGTGAAGTAGTGATAAAGTGCTGAATATATCAGCCCAAACAGGATTAATTTAAGCGGAGGATGCCCGATTTTAATCGATAGTAATACTAGTAAGCCGAGTCCATTGCGGTCAATCAGAAGCGGAGAGGGTACTGAGACCGATGTGACGAGATAGAAGTTGATCGACAGAACTTTGATGATACGGCGGTGAGTCTTTCGCACCGCCACTTGTTTGAACATTGTTGCTTCGTATTGCCCGTGCTTACGCTACTGGAACGAAGCCAACGGCCTCTTATGGACGCAGATACTGCGGCGTGAGAATTTCAACAATCGCAAGAAACGACCTGAGCACCAGCAGCGGCTCGAGAAGGACAACACCCGTAAAGGTCAGCAACGGACGGTCCTACGCCAGCCCAACGCTGGAGTTGGTTTAGGAGTAAAGCTAGATTTCGTGCACGCGTGAGATTCATGAGCTCGGCCCGATAACGCGGTACGAAGTTCTCATGACCACTATACTATCCTAGCCTCCGCGTAGCCCTAGTTATAGCTAACTATGCGTTACTATCGGAGTCCGACTACTTAGTACCAGCGGCACTGAAACGTGTCTTTTTTACCCTGATGCCGGGCTTGGTCGTATGACCACGTTTGTCGTGCGCTCATTGATACTATAACTCGCCTGCTGGCTTCAGAAGAGCAACTGTGGTATTGCAGAACACACAAAGTCGTCAGATGTGGATCCAGACAACAAACACAACAATCGCCGAGTTAGTCGGCGCTTGTTGGGCTGTGCTGAATTGTCCCCAGCGGTTCGGCCCTTCCGAGACAGCGGTGTCTCGCCTTCGTCGAGACCTGGCAACCAAGCCAATCACTTCGGAGGTCAGCTGAGTTCAGCTGTCTCTTTCTCCCGTGCCCTCCACGAAAGGATGGACGACGGCGTACTAGCGCTTTACGGGTCACCAAGAGCAAAGACTTCTCGACTAGAAGAGTAACGGTACCCGGGCTGTACGGTGGACCGACTCGCTGGACTCAGCGAGATTTGTTCCTTCGCGCTTGGCGAGACACGCCCTTCCCCGGCCCGACCTTGATTTCTTGGCGCTACCAGTCAACACCCTACAAGCTATGCCTCTCGGGTGTCAACGGCAGACATAATCCTGCCCGTGCAGGGACTTACCAGAGAGTGTGGACTAGGAAAATTCTGCTCTCTTCATCTTATATCTTTCGGGAGCTCTCGAGGGTTTCTTCTAATGCTTACGATAGTCCTATACAAATATCAAGTGAAATGAAGTGGTTTCAGTTCTCGGCCGACTCCTTGCCGAGCTCTCCACGTAACCGCTCAGCTAGTCAGCTGAGTTCCGCCCGGATTAGACTGCTGAATTCAGAACTAAGCTGGATCGCCAAGTCCGGAACTCAGCTGGATCGACGAGTCCGACTCAGCGGGATCGCTAAGTCCGGAGCTCAGCGGGTAGTACCGTAAATGCTCCAATTATGTCCAATGCTTGAGTGGGCCACCAAATTTGACGTCCACTACACCACACAACTGTTGTCTTCTGCGCCGGTGCTTGCCTGTCCTGTCAGCCACCTATTTCTTATCTGACCTTTTACGAACTTACTAACGCTGTCGCCACCTACAAGTCTTTTTTCGGCGACGCCTCTGAGCCACTCGGAGCACACTGGTCCCCTACGTCGCAACCCCGAGAGTTGGAAGCGCACCTCTGCCCATCCGGGTCCTCGCGTAGCACTCGTGCCGTTCGTTCGTTTGATGGCACCCCACGTCGCTTCCCCGCAACGCTTCGCTCCCTTCTTCTGTCTGCTTGGCTGGTACTGCTTCCCCGCAGCACCCTCCCCGCCCTGCTGTGTCTCGACTTGCTCTCGCTCGCGGAGGCTCTCAACTCATACTGCCCCGCTAGATGTCTGCTCCGCAAATTCCGAGCTGAGATACCTTGACCGCTGCGATCGCTGGCATCACGTCTGCTTCTCGTCATCTCCTTGGTACGATCTTTTCGCCATATATTTCTACTGGCTGCTGCTCCGATGCCACCCCACGGTTCGGGGGCTACTGACTGTCATCTACCTTCACCACGCCACCGCTTACTTCGCTGTCCTCGTAAGGCTGACGCAGGGTACTGTCCGACCGTTACACACATTCCTCAACCAACAGGTCTTCGGCGACCTGTCCGCTGCCGAACAGCTCGTTGTAATCGAACACCGAGTACCGAGACCCATCGTCGTGGTGCGGAATGCTTCTGCTTCCATCCGGGTTGAATGGTTGCAATCCGTACTCGAGACCATACTACCCTGCGCGGTTGTGTCTCCGCCGCTGTGTCGTTCCACCAAGCGCTCGCTCGGTTCTCGCCGTGTCGGCGAACTTGTAACTGCTCCTTGTGGTCGTTTTGCGCCTCGATCTGTCGCGGTCGTGTCGCCTGGAGCCTGTTCTGCTCGTACAGCCGCCCGTCGTGTCTCGACATCGAGCCTTATTGACTTTGCTTCTTCATCGTTCAGTTGAACCGCTAGGTTGTTGATGCTTGGCGTAGCAGTTCTGCGTCAGAGGAACTATGGTAAGACACCAGGAACTAAGCGTGTGCTATAAATTTATCATTCGGCCCTGTCTTATCCTCGCGCGGTACCTGGAAATTTTCGTAGCCGGCTGCCTCCAGTATCCGCATTGGTTCCATTCAGTGGTGTACAAAGTTAGTAGCATTGGGATCACACGGTGGCGGAAATAGCCACCCTCTGTCCCCCGCCTTCCACTCACGTTTCTGCGTTGTTTCCTGGTTATAGTACTTAGCTTGGTGTGCCTGCTCCTTCGCCCGTGCCAACTCAACATACTTCAGCGTCGTGACCATCGCCTATATCCTGCTCCTGTGGTACGTTGTCAACTCTCCAGATTCTGTCACCGCCGTCAACTCATTGGATGTCTTCAGTCGCCTCCCCATAACCAACTCGTTCGAGTTCAACATCACCGTCGAGTGCCGCGCCGAATTGTACGCGTACACGGCAAAAAAAAATTACTCGCCCCTCCCAGTCGTTGTGTTCTTCCTCCCCCATGTACGTGGGCACACAATCCTCCACGTTCGATGAAAGCGTTCAACTACCGTAGCGTCTTAGTCCTTGGCGACATTTAGTCTTGGCGACAAGTCATTTTAGCCAACGACACGTCTAGAAAAAACAGATGCTGCAAAATTTGGATTTCCTAATTATAGTCTTTGTCGTGATCAAATCACTACTTGTCGGGTTCAACGCGATCCTCCCTTCGTGAAGAAGAAAAAGAAGAAGAAGAAGCAATACAAGCGTTGCTGCTCCAAGGCAGACCAGGCCGCAAGCGGTTGAGTGTCGAAGAAGAGGTGACGGACAAACTCAGGTTGCTGACTCACACCGGCAACCGAGTTGGTGATCGGGGTCTTCTCAGTCAGGTACATCGCCGTCAAGTCAGGAAGGTCAACACGGTAGGCCTTCATTTTGCAAGTCAGCACTTCCTTCTCCGGCACCGAAGCAAGCGTTCGTGAAGAAGTCAGCACTGCTCGTTTTCTTCGAAGTACTCGAGGAATAATCACTGCTCGTGGCTCCTGAACATGGGCAAGTGCTTGAAGCCGCTGGTTCGACTGGTAGCTTTAGCTTTTATTCCATATCCGACTTCATGGCATAGGTTGAGGGGGGGGGGGGGGGGGGGGGGGGGGGGGGGGGGGGGGGGGGGGGGGGGGGGGGGGGCGGGGGGGGGGGGGGGGGGGGGGGGGGGGGGGGGGGGGGGGGGG
>JAGDFM010000398.1:0-36985 GCA_019155715.1 Phytophthora pseudosyringae
CCCCTCTTGCTAGTCATAATAATAACAACATATCCAAACAGCAGCTTCTAACTATGCGTACATGTCGAGATATCGGCAAAAGTATACCCGATAATTGGGGGTCCTAATGATTTGGCGCGCACTGTAGCTAATTGTTTTTGTGTATTATGAATTTACAGCTACGGCTATTCGTCGCAAAAACCACAAGCTGCAAAATAATCCTTCGAAGACCTGGAAGAAACGCGAGCGAAGTACTCGCTAGAGTTCTGGGCTAAATACGGTGCCTACGAAGGAGGCGGTGTGTTGAACGTGGCGAAACGGCCATTATGTTTGACATGCCGCCGATTAAGTCATGGGTGGGCACAGGCCGTAAGGATTCAGCGCGCATTCTCGACTCAAACAAGCACGCAGACCGCATGACGGCAGTACTGACCGTACGCGACGAAGACGCCATTATTTCAAGATGCAGAACTGCTGTCATCTCTGGTAGAGCGGGTGCGATCAGGGGATGGTAGCTCTGATGCTCGTATTCGCCCAACTCGTGTACCGCCACACGTGTCGATTTTGTGTGAGATGAAGTGCGTAAAAGAAAATCTAGGCAATACTCTCTCCAAAATTGAGGCAACGAGAGTGGAACAGTGAAAGATATTATTGCTGAACTGGAAAAGCGAGCAATAGGTGCGGGCACAGTCACATACGATGGCCTCAATGTAGCCATCGCGGCGTGTCTTAAAGATTGCGGTGTAGGCGATATCGTGCAGAAGCTGTCAGCACCCCCAGTGCATACTACAAAGTCAATCGAACAAGATTTCGAGCGCAGTCTAGCGCATTTTTTGGGTGGAAAGTTTCGTCGTGTGGCCGAAAACTTTGAAATTCCTGACTGCTCTGTTCGCCATATTTGGATACTGTGGAGGTGCGGTAATAAATCGAAGAAGATGCCCCCGTTTTGCCTGCTTGAAGGTCGAGATATGCTTAGTCGTAAGCTGCAAAAGCGACTGAGCGAGCTTCAGTATCTGATGAGCCATATTGAGAACTGTGCTACCTCCAAAAACCTACTGAATCACGAGTCGACGATTGAAGAAGCAACACAAGTCTATCTCGACTGTGCTGACAGCGTTGCAGTGGACCAAATATCTCCACACTCGCGGAAACGACGTTGTAGCCAGTTGAGCTGGGCCACCGTAGGGAAATTGCTGCGGAAGAAGCACAAAACTACATAACTAAGCTCCACATGTCTACATACATCTTGTTCCAACCCAACTCAGGTTTAAGTCAGCTCACGACAAATAGTTGCCGTTCGATCCGGCAAAGTGCTCACAAGCCCTAATGAATAATACTACCGCACCTCAGTACCGTGAGTCTCCTTAAAATGATCATGATTTGCTATGTCTGCCGGCTGTCCGACAAATTCCGTCTAAGAATCATTAATGAGGATTGTATTTGGCAAAATCAGTCTAATCTTTACTCAGGTTTACCTGTTTTTTCTAAAAAGATTTTCCACACCAAATGAGAGCTTTGAAAGTTTCATGTGGAAACCCTAATCGCTTGATGTCTTTCGGCCTGGTGCGCTGCCAATCTCCATCCGGTTCGGACACCCCTAGCCGAGATAAAAATAAGATTGATTGCTGACGCCGTCAACACGCAAAACCGTCTCACTTTATACCTTGCGTTTATAAGACAGTAAAACATAAAACTCAAACAGTAGGCCACCTTCTTGGAAGTCCTCGTGTGTCTTCCTGCGAGCTGTTATAGGGAATGCTGGCTGCCACGGATCACTCAGTTGATGCTAGCAATGATAAATCGCTGACAGGAGTGTTGCAGACACACGAGCTTTGGCTCACAGCAAGCCGCAAGCCATCAGAGGAATTCCCACTAACCGCGCACGCGCGTCCATAATTTATTGAGTCCTATCTATTCTAGCGCTAACTTTTGTTGATCTTGACGGTCATTTCAAGGTGACCACCTTCCGAAGACCTGGGGACCCACAGTAGAAGGGAGCCACCACCCGAACCAGGCAACCCCAGAAAGCCCGGACGCCAACGGTCCAGGTACATGGTTTTCTCTTGCAGCTGCTTCACCGTCGACGTCCAGGTCACGGTCTGCCCACTGCCCACTTTGACGGAAGCGAAATTGTCGCCGCCGGAGTGGATAGAAACACTCACGTCCTTGTTGTCGGTGCTCACGAACGTCAGTCTCACCTTTCCGTCTCCCTTCTTGGTCCATGAGCCTTCGCTACCACGGAAAGCGTCGTCCCTAGTCGTGAGTCCAAGAGCGTCAGCAGCAGATCCGTCGTCGATCTCGCCGATAAACTCGGTTGGGCCGCACACCGGCTGCACGTAGTTGAACATCATGTAGGCGATACCCGAGGGGTCAAGAGCGGACAGGCCGAGGAGACCTAAGTTCGCGGTGGTGATCCAGTAGTCTTCCTTCGTCATGGTCTTGCCCAGGTCCGTGGTCGACTTGTCGATGAGCTGGTCGATGATCACCCCGAACGTCTTCCTCAAGACATCACGCGTCTGGTACGCAGCGTACGGCTTCTTCGTCTTGAGCAACTCGCCCATGCACTTGTTGGTGACTGTCGGCACGTCGCTCAGCACGATAGTCGACATGCTCATTTCAGTGCGGATGTCTTCGTTGGTAGCGGACGGGTTCTTCTCCCGAATGTCGCCCACCTTGATAATGACGCGGTCCGTGAGTCGCTTGAGCTCAAAGCCGCAGGTGGAGCCGGAGTCGATCATCGACGTGAGGTTCGCCGCGCACTCGGCGTCAAGGTTTTTCGTCGAGTTTCCTATTGACGAGTTCCTGAAGAATGCCAAGAAGGAGCCCGCCGAGCTCATGATCAAGTTGTGGTTGATCATCAACTGCTTGACGAACGTTTCCGCGGCGGTGATAACTGCATCTGCAAAGTACGCGTATCGAGGCACTTCGTAGCCCATGCACGCAGTGATCGCGACCGGGAGATCTACGAGGAACATGTCCGTTTGGTACACGGCGGCGAGGAGCTCGTCCTTCGTCCCGTTGGGCGTCATGATCTGCCGGAACCGCATGAAGCGAGAGATGCCTTCAGCAATGTTAAACACGTTGAACGCGCACATGAGTCCTTTCTTCACGTTCTTGAAGGTCTTGTAGATGGCGTTGAACACGCCGGCAGTAGCGATGTTGAGCACGACGTAGCCCGGGTTCGTGACCTTGGACATGATCTCCAGCACGCAGTCGTCGTTCTGCGGGATGCATTCAGCGAGGCACTGGACGGGGTAGGAGATCGGGCATTGAGACCAGCAGCGGTGCTTGCTGGCATGGTAACCCTGGGGGCACCCACCCAGAGAGTTCTGCTTGTGCGTCTTCCGGTAGCACGCCGTGTCGGCGACGTCTCCGATGCTCGGGCCCACCCAGTTCGGAGGTACGGAGCCGTTCGTAGGAACGTTCAGCGTGATGTCTGGAAGCGATGTGTACGAGAAAAACGACTCGTGCTCCTTGCTCCCCGATGCCAACGTCCGTGTTGGGGACGGCTCGGAAGGCGCGTGGTGGTTTTCACCTCTGCCGCTTGTCGAGTCGTCCGATGCCCGAGCGAAATCGAAGCTGAGCGCCGCGACAGTCTCCAGGTACAAACCGATCGCGAGAAATAACAGAAGGAACGCCGGCCGTGTCCTCAACATCCTCGAGGCACTTCCTCGGACGCTCTGTACTCTTACGAGTGGCACCGTAAATTTCAAAGTGAACAACCCAAAACCGCAGGATGGTGCACCAGCATCTTGTTGGCCTTCGGTGGCACCATCCGTCATCAGCTTTTACTGGTGACGAGCTCCAACTTGGAGTCCAAGGTCTTGTGGGCCGGCCCGTAGTTGCGCCCGAAAACTGGGTTCGAGATCAGTGTCCTGGTGTACCGCTGGTAGAGCTGGTGCGACCAGAGCAAAGCCGATGAAGTTTCTCGGTTGGCAATGAGCACGGACAGTGCGAAGGGAACCAACTTTCACTCCTCATGCTTTCTGCGTGGGGACTGTAATAGGTACATGCAAACTGCTACACGTGGTACCGTAAGGTCTACCGCTGGCGAGTTGCGTGGCAGTTCCATTTGGACCTGCTTGAACCAGTGCTTGAACATGGGGCTGAAATGTTCAACCACCACGGTGGTGGTGGTGCAGGCCTGAGCAAACAGCCTGGTCTCCATCCCCACGGAGGACCTGCAGGCTGTTTAGAGCGCAGTGTCGACGAACTTGAATATCGCACCTTCAACGGGGTTCCCAAGGTCACGAATTCAAAGAAAGCCGTCTGGGATTGCGAACACATGACGGCATGATGTGCCGTACAGGAGCTTGGTGTTGCGACCGCCAAGATCAGCTAGCAAAACTTTCACGTTAGGCAGTAGGGACAAGCATCTTTGCATCTTTGTGTCTCGCGACGTGCTCGCCTGCGTAGATTCCTGTGCAGTACTAGTAGATATTAAAATGCATGCGTTCGTTTAATATACGACATGTATTAATAGTAAACTTAGGGGATTGCGATACGCAGCAGCAAGCTCGCGATCATTCCCATAGTACATGTATGGCATCGCCGCGTCTTCCTCACGCCCACATGGGTCGGCAGATGTCTCGGTTAAGTTGTCCCACGGTGCACCACACCACAAACCCATTAAACTTTGAAGCATAACAAAGTCTTTGGTGCAAAGAGTCATGGCGCCGTCGAGCAGTGTCTGTACATGTACATGTATTGTACACGCAGGCTCTGGTCCGCCATTCCTTCGTACCGGTAGCAATTACACGTCGGCAGCAAAGACACCATCCCGGTTGATGTCATGCCAATTGCTTGATGCAACATACGAACAGCAAGACATTCAACTTCTCAGCAGACACCGAGTCCACGTTTTGCGCGGGTCGTGCACAGATTGCAGCGTGGTAGGCGGGCGAACGCCGGCTCTCAGCAATTGACTAGAGCTCGAAGATGAGGCCCTCGTCGTATTGAATGGGCACCGCCAATCTGAATGGAGATCTGACAGTCGACAGCAGTGGCTACACTGTACAATGCACAGCGTCCCGTGACGTGGAAGCCCCCGGCACCAGCCATCTCCGCGCGGAAGATCAGGCTGCAGCGTGTTTTTGGCTCATCGCCGCGTTAAAAACCTCTCTGCAGCGGTGGTTTGCCTATCTCGCTGGCATTCAGCACGATGTCACTGATGAGTTTTCGTCTCAGCGCTGCGCTCTGCTCTGCTTTCTCACCTGCCAGATGCCGTAGCGCGGTCCAGCAACACCTCGAGAAAGACGTACGACTGGCGGGCTTCGGAGAGTCCCCCTCCTCACCCAGTTTTGTCAGTCGAAGGCGATCCCAGTGAAGTGTAGATGAGGGGGGCGTCCGCTTTCGTGCTGGCGGTTATCCGACCCGGTCTGCACAGGAGCGTGGCTGGCACAACTTTACTTTATTTTCCTAGGCCTTCTTGCTCCACCTCCACGCACAACTTTCAACGACTCTCGATCGAGCCGGCACGTTCCTTCTAGTGTAGCTTAACTGACGTTGATCTTGGCAACGAGATCGACGTGGCCACCTTCAGACGAGTGCGGGACCCACATCACTAGGGAGCCACCGCCCGAGCCGGGGAGGCCAAGGAGACCCGGACGCCAACGGTCGAAGTACATGGTCTTGTCCTGCAGCGTCGAAACTGTCGAGTTCCAGGCGACAGTCTCACCGCTCGTCACCGTTACGGAACCGATGGTCTCACCGGCCGAGTGGATCTCCACGGTCACATCCTCCGTGTCGGTGCTCTCAAACACGATGTTCACTGCGCCGTCGCCAGCGCGCGTCCAGGTGCCGTAGCTGTCGGCAAAGGCGTCTCCATCTGCCGCAAGGGCGAGGGCGTCCGCAAGGGAGCCATCATCGATCTCTCCGATGAAATACGTGGGGCCACAAAGGGGCTGAATGAACTCCTCAAGCATGTTCGCGATGCCCGTAGGGTCGAACATGGCGATGACGTCCAGACCCATGTCGGCCACCTTGAGGATGTAGTCGGCCGTGGAGAGCGCGTTGCCGCTGTCATCGTTTGAGGAGTCGACGAGGTTGTCCGTGATCACGCCAAGGGCTTTTCGGATCTGGTCACGCACGGTGTACGCGTCGCTGGTGATGTTCTGGATGCAGTTGCTGGTCACCGTCGGGATCTCCGTCAAGAGGAGAGCCGTATCACTTAGGGCCAAGCGGATCGCACTAGCGGTAGATGTGGCATCGGCCGTCTTGATATCGGCAACCGCTTGGGTGACCTTCGTGATGATCGATTGGAGCTCGGTACCGCAGGTCTTGCCCTCCGAGATGAGGCTCTCGAGCGTAGACGTGTCGTCCTCGTCCAGCGACTCCACCGAACTACCGCGCTGACGAACGTCATGAACGCGGCCACGCTCAAGAGAGAAGACCCCTTCTCCATCACTTGAATCAGCACCTTGTCCACGACACTTATAACGTCTGAAGCCAGGTTCAGGTAGTCCGTGGGGACGTCCAGGCCAAGGCAGACACAGACGCCAGTAGGCAGGTCCTTGATGACAATGTTCGAGTTATTTAGGAGCGAGATGATCTGCTCCTCGGTACCATTCGGGAAGTAGGTCCGCAGCTCCTCGGCGTAGTCCACGATGTCCTCGACTACGGTGAAAAGCTTCTGTCCGCACTTGACACCCTGTTGGACCGCAGCGCTCGCTGTGCTCAGCTGGCCAAAAACGCCCGAGGTGGCAGCATTGAGCGCCACAGTAGCGACCGACTCGATCTTAGTGAGACCTCGAGCGCGCAGTCGTCGCTCTGCGGGATGCACTCCATGCCGCATTCTACAGGGTAGTTCAGCGGGCATTTCGCCCAGCACGTCGCGATGTTGTCGTAGGCGTATCCCACCGAGCACGTGCTGGAGATGTACGTCTTGCGGTAGCAGGCGTCGTCGGAGGCGGCAACGGTGCCGACCCAGTTGGACAGCAACGACGTCGTCGTCGAGGTGGTGTCCAACGAGCTAGAAACCGTACCTTCCAGAAGACCGACGGCTGATACAGCTGAAGAAGCAGGAGAGGTCGTGATGATCTGGGCCTGGGTCGTGCTCTCCGTCGCATTCAAAGACGACGCGACGGGTGATTGTTGGGTGGTGTGCTCCTGTGTCACGGTAGACGCGGCTGACGCATCGGTCGAAGTCGCCACCAGCAACGAATTGAAGAGTGCCGTCGTGTTGGCACCCGTTGAGTTGCTGGCACTCGTGCCGCTCTGTGCAGTCGACGACACCGACGTAGCAACCTGCACCGCCTCGACTTGGCCGGCAAAGTCCGCTGTAGTTGACGCAGCCTCGTCGCTTCCGAAGACCGCGTCGGACTCACCGGCGAGCACGACCCGCGCGGTGAGGATATACAACAACGTCACTGTTTTCCGCAGTTTCATGGACTGAACTACAGCCGAGGGAGTGACAAGTTTGTTGCTGGTCTTCGCTGGTGGAAGTAAAATGTGGAATGAAGTGGAGGGCATCAAACGATCGAAAGCGGATAACAGGCCGTGAATGGTTTTAACGCTCTAGTGATCCACCGAGGTGCCGTGGCGGCGTCACCCTACTGACCGAGAAGCCGGACGGGTGCAGGTTCATTTGTGCCGTTGCACCACACGATGCTATCCGGTCCAAAAGCGAGCAAAACTTCTGGTCTCCGCCGAGCTCCAACCACTAAAGTCCTTGGTGCAACGTGCCACGCTGACCGAAACGCACCAAAGGTAAAGTATCTGCTCGCTTTTGCCAGTCGCGAACGTCTAGCAGATGGGGAGATGAGCGTTCCACCTCCATTTGTCAAAAGCGGATTCTTACAGGAAAACGAAACCGAGGTTTATTTCCTCTTACAAAAAAAAAAAAAGGTATATGAGGTATGCCAGATGTCTTCAGGTCGCCATCGTCGTTAGCGAGTGTCACGGTTCAATCCATAACCTTAACGTGAGCAACCACAGGCTCTCCACCAGGACAGCCAGCTTATTGTGGCTCGACCAAGACGAGTCCTCAAATGAAGGCTACTAGCGGATAGTTCAGCTTCACTAATACGATGCTCTCAGGGCTGTGGAAATATAGGTTGTATATTATTGATTGTAGACCTTAACACTGGGACAATCAATTATTGCAATCTTAACAATCTTTACCCTAGATATTGCAATACATTGTCTAGACCTACGTCTGCAAGCGCCACTCAGTTTAGAAACGTGAGGTCTCGCGGTTCATATTTTCCGTAAGTACCCTACAGTGCTTTGACGTTCGAAAAGAGGCACTCAACTGCATCAGACGTAGCAGGAATCCAACCCGTATCGGTGGGGTCACTACGCTTGCAGACTTTTTTTATTGATCACCTCGTCCAGTGCTGCTTCCGCTTCGATTTTGCTGCGGTCACCGAGGAAGGAGCGCAATGCGACTATGCTTCAACAAACGCAACACGACGGATATCGTCGGCGCTTGCTTCCGCAGGAAAATCACGATCAACATCAGTTGTTTTGAAAAAAGTGCACGTACGGGCGGAAATCCTCGATACAATGGAACATGTGGTAACAGCCGCCCCAGCGAAGCCCATGAAGTGGCACAGGCTTGTAGTCGCTTTCGTTTTGCTGCAGTTGGCGATGCGGTGAGACTAAACCATACTTCTGACGCTATCGCTAAAACCGGTATTGACGCCACACAGCCTTACAGGGGGGGGGGGTCATTCTCTGTGGATTCGGCTCTAGCTGTTTGGTTATGAGGAGAGCAATACAGATATTGTGATGGACAATCTTGGCAATCCCACAATCACAATCCTGTTTTCCACAGCTCTGCGATGCTCTAGGCTAGTGCAGGACAGCTTCAAGTAGCTCTCGGCTCGTTCATACTTCTATCTCATTCTCAATTTTCCAACCTACAACTCAAGTCAAGCTCCAGCAGCGACTACAACTCAAGGCTGTCAAGTTGGGTTTCCACGATACCACGTGACAGCGAGCCGGATGCTTCGTCGACACGTTGGACCTTTGCTCGCGGCTTGTAATGCGTGACGGTGGGCCCGGAGCATCGATCTCTAGGTACTTCGTGGCACTCGAGCCTCAGCAGCACCGGAGAGTCTCCGTGAGAGACTCGCACTCCTGTCAGCCGAGAGAGAGCCTTCCAGTCGATTTGGGTAGGCGTCTGCGAATCACCATCGCGTGCTTCGTCGGTTGAGCCCTCCTCAATTGATCCTGCGGAGTTTCTTGCCCTCGGAAACTTGATCACCTCGAACGTCAAAGTGACGGAGAGGGCTCGCAAATCTTCAGGGGTGCGGATTAATCCTGAGTACGCAGAAGACGAATTAAATGTATGAGTGGGCACACGAAAAGGATGACACTTCTGCATTTTTTATACAAAGGAGGAATCGTAAGTGTCCTTTTCTCTCGGATATGATCTCCTAGTGCGTACTTAGGAGTTGCCAGGAGCGAACTTAATCTAATAAACGAACTTAGCAAGGGCTGGTTGTAAGGCCAAGATGCGCTACCCGTTATTAATACAAGCTAGAGGTTCACCACCGTGGCCACCTGCAACCAACGTGGCGTCATCAGACCCCGAACGAGAGCACGAGGTCGATCGGACGAGAACGATTACGAGGTGCTAGGCGTGTTTCCTACGGCGGCGGAGGCCATCATTTTTATGGACAGCTTTTCTGCGTGCTAATTGCAATGGCAAGGCGACAGCTTAAGTTACTAGTGCTGATAGAGAAAGGAGCACGGAGGAGAATGTACCTGGCATATGAGCACCCGGATGAATTGCAAGGCGAATGGTAGATCTTGCTATCTGGTGGACCTACGCCACTTCTGGAGTGCCAGGAGGTGGCTGAAGCAATTCAGTTTGCGAAGATCACGGGCATGGTGCCGGAATAGGCCCTGAGCTTCGACTGTGCGAGTCACATTAGCTCGGGTAGATTGATAGTTCTGCTGTTAATGACATGTATCTGAACTGCATCGATCCACTCATGGTTCATTCGCCACTCACAATTCCTCCGTTGCCCCCACTCACGATTCCACCTCCGCTCAGAAGTATGCCTTTGAAGTGTAGCCACTCAGAATTCGTCCAGAGGCGCTCAGGATTAATCTTTTCCCAATTTTCAGATGCGCAATGCCCATTCCCGAACTAGGCATGCTGCTTCCTACTCGTCGAAGGTTACATCGAAGTCTCCGATTATTTACCTTGCGACGGAAGATTTCACAATCCAGCCCTCAAATGGACAGCGGACCAGTCACCTGATTCGCACGCTCCTTTAGTTTGGTGTCTATTATTCGTCTAGCCGCTCGAAATGTACCTACGATTTCCGGCTCTCTGCAGCGTGACAAGGACCCGGTAGAACTGCGACCGAACGCTGCTGGTAACTCGCTGATAGTGCCGCGTTTTTCGGACTAATCACGGGCATGGACTGCAGTAGCTGAGTCGGGTTCTTCTGATTAAACCATACAGCCCATCGTGGATCGCAGTGATCGAGCTTATGGTCCAAGCTTATTCTTGGCTATGACTTCCATATACAAGCATGGCTGCTCCGTCGAAACTGTTGCTCTCAAATAGCCCAATGCACGCTCTTCTGGTTGGTCCCGTGAGCTCACTTAGTAGTCGAGGCTTCTCCTGCTATCAACGAAGTGATGGCCACGAGGTGAACGGTGTTTTGCTAGGCTTCACTGATGGGCTGCAGGGCCAGCAAGCCTCTCCCCCCACCTCCTGCTTCTGTGAACGCCTCCAGCGCCCCGGAAAAAGCTGCTGACAAAGGCAGTGACGACGACGAAAGTGTTCACGGCAAGCCACCGAGTGACGCGCTGTTGCGGCTGGCAATGGAGGCGGAAAAAGTCGTAAAGCCTGGTGATATCAAAGACGAGCAGGACCGACCTGGGCCCGGAGACCTTGAAGTCGTCAGCGGCAGCCCGTTGAAATCGCTCAAGCAGCAGTCGATCCTGGGTGACCAGCAACCAGAAGACGCAGCGGCGTCCTCCATGCTACCGGACGTGTCGTACTCAATGCGTGGTAACTCCGGTCCAGTTGCAACGCAGAAGCCTGTCGATACGCTAGACCAACCTGTTACTGTAGTGGGGTCGATCCGGAAAAACGTGGGAGTGCAGAATGTGCCTCGGCAGGGATCAAGTGCTGGCGGGGCTCAGAGCTCGGTGATTGTTCCGCTGCAGCAGCCTCAGGTAGCGAGAGGACCTGGTTGGGTGTCAGGGCCGGCCCCACGAGGTCGAAGGGCTCCGATCCCGACTGGATATCGAGCTCCTCAAGGAGCTGGGGGCCCAGTACCTCGCGGATCACTCCCAACTACTAGAGGCAGAGGACGTCCAATACACGTTGTGGTTCCAGGTGACCGAAGCATGACACAAGGACAGCCACTTCCTGTTGTAGGGAACCCGCCGTCACCAGAGAATAAAAGCCCGAACATAAAATTCAACCGGAAAGGTGAGAGCAGTAACAGTGAGGCGGACGACGATTCCGACGAAGATATCGAGAAAGAGGACGAAGAGGTGGAGGACTGGGACCTTGGCGAAGAAGGTCGTGCTGTCGCGCTAACACCCGTCGTGACACCCTCGCGCAACAACAGTCCCACCAAGGCAAGAGAGGAAGCTGTGTACGTGAAAAATGACCTCATAAAGGTTCGTGGCAGCGTCGTAATGCAAGGATCTCCACTGGAAAAGACCGAACAAGATGTGACGCCTTCACCAGTGCCGCCCCGACGAGCCTCCGGGTTTCAACCAAAATTCCGACCGGCACTTGATTTGGCCGACGACATTGAGAATGTGCTGTCCGACAGCGATGCGAGCAGTGATGACAGCGACGACGACGACGTTGATGAATCCGACGACTGTGTGCACGACTGGCTTGACGGTCCCGGCGATCCATCACCGACTTTGCCCCCAGTCAGGCGCGTGGTGAGCCCGCTAAAGCCTGTGACGCCATTGACCTCGGCACGTGAAGTTCTCCAGGCCAGTGCGGTGACTCAACCTCAAACGGTTCACCCAAATTCACGTCACCTGTATGGTCTCACCATTGTACCCCCCGCGAATTGCGGATCTCCGACGCATATGAACAGCAACTCGACAGGAGCCACGACCCCGCTCCCTCCCGGACGTACACCACAGCCGCCATCATATCGACAGGGTAATATGTCTCCAACAAGGAGTGCCGGCGCGAACTTACACACGGTAGTTGGCCCCACGTCTCCTTTGAAACAGCCCTCGTATCGCTCCGGAATTGTCAGCAACCTTGCGCCAGCAGTTGTTCCTCTCGTGATGGTAGGCGATCAGTCTCCAGCTAAAGTTGCAGCGTCCCCGAGCAGCTCTCCTGCTGCCGCTGCAATTCGAGACACGAAGGTGGTAAAGAAGAAGAAGGCCGAGCTGCCTCAGCACAACTTGCCTCACCCAGTCCCGAAGTTCGGCGACTGGTTAAACTCGCGCACGATGATCAACAACTACATTATTTTGGAGACTCTGGGCACGGGGGGCTACGCGGAAGTAAAGCTTTGCAAGGAGAAGCAGTCCGGGAAACTCTTCGCCATGAAATTCATCAGCCGTGACGTCATGAAGAAGGACAAACTGGGGAAGCAGAGCAAACTGGACGATATCAAGCGCGAGATCGCCATCATGAAGAAGCTCAACCACCCAAACGTGCTGAGACTGTACGAAGTGATGGATGACCCAAAGATGAACAAGCTCTTCCTCGTGCTCGAGTTTATGAAGCACGGCGACATGCTCTCGTTCCAGAAGAAGAAACACCCGCAAGGAATGCTGGAGAATCTGCGGGATCGAGACCTCCACAGTGTCTTCTTGCAGGTCATTTTGGGTCTAGCGTATCTCCACGAGCAGAAAATTGTGCACGGTGATATCAAGCCGCAGAATTTGCTTGTTGGCGAGAAAGATGTCGTGAAAATTGCAGACTTTGGCATCTCGCAGTCCCTTTACGGTAGTAAACAGAAGATCGCGGATGTTGCTGGTACTCCTGCCTTTATGTCACCAGAAATGTGCTCAGGAGAAGAGTACTCGGGTCAACTCGCTGATGTCTGGGCTCTCGGAGCTACGATCTTCATGCTGAAGTTCGGAAATCCACCGTTCTTGGCCAAGAGCGCGATGCAAATGTTCGAGAGGATTCAGAACGACCCCCTCGTGTTTCCGTCGGCTATCGACCCACTGCTAGCACATTTGCTCGACGGGATGCTGACAAAATCCCCACAAAAGCGTCTCACGCTTCTAGATGTGATGGTTCACCCCTGGGTTACCAAAAACGAGAAGCATAGCTTGGCTCTCGACGCAGCTAACCGTCCTTCGCGTCCGATCACGGTATCCAAGGATGAAATCGAGCGCGCCGTTGGCGCGAACCACATCGCAATCATGGTCAACATCCGCAAGCAGATGCTCAAGCGGCTCAAACGCGCTCGAGAGAGAATAGCGGTGAAGGAAAAGCCGGCTACAGAATGGGAGAACTCGAATCTCGTATTCGCGCAGTCCCCCAAATCGATAAACGCGAAGATCTCAGCAAAGGCGAACAAAGTTTTCGCTGCAACGTCGGACTCTGTATCGGCAGAGCAAACCTTGGATAAACGCCAAGTTCTCTCGACTGAAGAGATCGACTACCGCTCGCAGTTGTTCTCTCGAAAGAAAGCGAGCAACAAGAACGCGCTTGAAGCAGCTCCACCCAGCGGTGAAGATCACTTTAGCAAAAGCGGCGGGGCGGCAGCGCATACTCACCAAATCAATCACATCGTGCACGATAGTCTCGATGATGAAGACGCCTTCTCGGACGACGACGACGAGCTAGCGGTGTCACAGTCGCCTCAACTACTCGACGAACTATTGCTGACTACGCTGTCCATGCCCCCACTGGCAAAGGCATCCGGCGATTCGGCTGGCACGACTTCACTTTTCGCTACCAGGAATGAAATTGACAGAAACAGCAGTAAGTTTGCTTCTTCCAGTACGATTTCCACCAACAGCGGAGGTGCTGCCTCCTATCTGAGCTTGGGAAGAAGCACCGGACGCTACGATGACGTACGATTTTACGGCGAAAGCCCCGCGCTTGCCGTTTCCTACGGAGTGTCGTCACTTGAAGGTCGGCGCAACACACAAGAAGACCGCTGGGTCGTGTTTCCTTCGATCACTACAACTTTGGACAACAGCAATGGCTCGTTACCTTCGTGGGCGACAGAAACGGCGTATGTCGGGATCTACGACGGCCACGGAGGTGAGGAATGTGCCAACATTTTGCACGAGCAGCTTCACACGTGGATCTTTCGGTCGCAGGAAGCGCCTTCGCTCGCGGCTAAAGACTTGCAGGACTGCTTTGAGTCGCTGGATGCGTCTGTGTGCGATTATTTGCTACACAAGGACGATCTCAGTGGCTCCACCGCAACTGGGCTTGTACTACGCCCAGCAGCGAATGGAAACATGCTTTTGACGATCGCACATGTGGGAGATTGCCGTCTGGTCCTAGGCAAACGTGATGGTCGTACGCTGGAGCTCACGCAGGATCATCGTCTTACGGTGGACGCTGAACGCGAGCGAGTAGTCCAACTTGGAGGCCGCGTGGTGAACAATCGAGTGAATGGTGTCATGGCGATCACGCGTGCATTTGGCGACCTCGAGTTCAAAGGGATGTTAGATCCTCATCACGGCAGTAGCGGGTCGTCAGGACTCGGTCGCGCTTTCCGCGATAATGAAAAGGTGCCGCCGCTGCTTACAGCAAAGCCCGACGTGAGCGACGTGGAGCTGGACCCGAACGAAGACCATTTCCTGCTCCTGGCTTGCGATGGACTCTGGGATGTCTTGACCAGTGAAGAAGCCACAGCCATTTTCCGGGAGCGTGTGGAATTACACGGAGATCTACAGCTCGCAGCCCACGAGTTGGCGCAGGAGGGTATTCGCCGCTACTCCAACGACAACATCACGGTCATTGCCGTTCTAATCCAGCCCCCAGCGTCGTGAGGTGGCCACGCAACCGTTTGGTACCAGTGATTGAATGGCCGATGCATGGTCGGGGCACTATTTTATTGACTTTTAAAGTGATGATCAAGCCCACGCGGTTACTCTAGCTCACGTTGAGCTTCGCTTTAATTTCTAGATGACCTCCCTGAGAAGCCCTAGGCACCCACAGGACAAGAGAACCACCTCCGGTGCCAGGAAGACCGAGGAACCCCGGACGCCAGCGGTCAAGGTACAGCGTCTTGCCACCAAGCTTCTTGACGGTCGACTTCCACCTTGCGGTGCCTCCAGCCTTGACATCGACATAATCTATCTTGTCTCCGCCAGACTTGATGTTCACAGTCACGTCTTTTGTGTCAGTGCTCGTGAAGTTGATGATGACCGCACCGTCGCCCTTCTTGGTCCAGGAGCTGGTGCTACCTCGGAAAGCGTCCTCAAGTGTATTCAAGCCAAGTGTGGCAGCGTCCGTGCCGTCGTCAACCTCGCCCATGAACTGCGTAGGGCCACAGATCGTCTGGATATACTCGGAAAACAGCAGCGTAATGCGAGTGGGGTCGACCAGCGTTGCGGCGACAGTGGAGAAGGCAAAGTCGACCACCTTGTACGCCTTTTCCTTCTCGTCTAGCGACGCGCCGTTGTCGCTCTTCCCCGACTTGATGAGGTCGTTGATGATGACTCCGAAGGTTTTGCGCAGAACTTCTCGCGTTTGGTAGGCAGTCGCTAGGCTCGATTCGGAGGCCATCTGCTGCATGCAGTTGTTGGTCACTGTGGGCACGTCGTAGCGAACGAGGTCGGAGTCACCGATCTTCAGCCGAATGGCATCGTCCGTGATGTCTGGCTGGTCTTGTCGGTACTCATTCACTGTCAGCCAAACCCGGTCCGTCAGAGACTTCAGGTCTCCTCCACAGCTCGAGTTTTGCTTCATGGCGGTCTCGAGCGACTCGATTTCTCCATCAGTGATCTCTTCCGCGGCTTCCGTGAAGTTGGCGCCCTTGAGAAAGGCTCGGAACCTCCCCCAACTTGAAATTATATTGTCGTCATTGGCAAGAGCTTGCATGAGTATCCACTCAGCCGTCGACAGCACGTACTGTGACAGACGAAGGTTCGGGGGCACAGCCTTCCCCATGCAAACAGTAATGGCGATAGGTAAATCCGTGACCACGGTGCTCGTCTGGTACAGCAAAACGAGCAGCTTGCGATCGGTCGCCTGCGGGTCTTCCGCCTTCATGGTGCGAATGTATCGGATAATGCCTCGCATCACCAGCATCATCGAGTTGGAGCACTTGACAGCCCACGAAATCTTCTGACCCAGCTTCGCCAACTCCCCAAACACGCCGAAGGTGGCGCTGCTGAGAATGGCCATGGCCACGGCCGATACTTTGCTGGCGACCTCAATCCCGCAGTCGTCATTTTGTCGGATACATTCCATGCCGCACTCCACGGGGTAATTCATCGGGCATTCGGTCCAGCACGTACTTGTCGCCTCATTTCGGTCATAATTACTCGGGCAAATGTCCATGACGTGAGCTTCTCGATAGCACGCGGTATCCGGTGACATGCTCCAGGTGCCCACCCAGTTGCGATAAGTCGATCGCACGGTACTTTTGGCGGTGGCAGGCGTGGCGTATTCTGTTGGCAGCTCGTCGGAGTCGATCGACGATGACCCGGACACCAAATCCAGAGAAGGAGATACCGTTGCATCATCAAGAGACGAAGATCCCGATGAACCCGGAGGTTCAGTCGTGGAGCGAGCCTCCTCCGTCTCGGAGTCGATGCCACCTACGAAAGTCCAGTCGATGCCGTCTACAGCTGTGAACCCGGTGACCGCCATGAGTAAGGCGAACGCTATCCTTGATCGAGCCATGATATTGTCGAAGGGAAAGGACGATCGAGTCGGGTGGGGGCTTGTGCGAGACCAACGCAAAACGAGTTCTCTTCGCCGTCCGTCGGGAAGGCGGCTCAAACTAACTCACCCACCCTCTAATATCTATACCATATCCAAGCCAGCCACGCATGGTAGCTCCTTCCCCAGGGAACTTCAGCTATCGGCTGCGAGCCACGACGGGATGGGGATGGACTGCCATTGAACACAGGAAGCTTGCATTTGTTGATTGAAGAGCCGTTGAAGATATTTCGACCGGACAGATGTTTGGAAAGCCCTTTTCCGCCCCCCCCCCCGTGCACTGAATTCCTGCGAACTCACGATCTAAGTTTCATGTGCTCGTGTCGTAGTGTGCTTTGAGTCTTGGCTCCGTCAAAGCCTTTGACGGAGCCAAGACCAAAACCCAAAATGCCAGCAAAAGTTCAAGCTTTCTGAACTGTTAGTAACAGTATCTCAAGTTGGTTCTTGGAGACGAAGAGAGTCCTTCGTCGCACCTGGTGGACATAAACCCATACTTTCGAACAGCTGGCATGAGTGGTAAACACACTTCCGCTCAGCCCCCGTAGCAAATACCCAATCCGGGACTACATGTACATGTACCTTTCGTGCGAGATGTTGTCCGTATGAAAACCAAGAAGATTTACAGTGTACTATAGAGTACAGCCGGCAGTTTCGCAGATACATGTACCTGTCGACTGTGGAATAAAGCTGGGGATTGTGGTGTGGACATGCTGTGCTTCGATGTGTAGACAAATCGATCTCTTGCAACAGCCCACCCAAGAATCGCCCCAGCTACAGGCGTACCATCTATGGTAGGCACAGCACAGAACGTAAGCCGGGATGGTGTGCGAGTTCGTGGATCGATGCTTCAGATTAACTTGGAACGTCTGTGGCTTTTTAGTTGCTCTTTTGTTCAGGACATAAAGCTCTCCTGGCTTTAGGATTATCCAAAAAAAACTTGGCGCTTCAAAACCAAGATTTGGTAATCGCAAATCGTTCAAAAATATCAATATGACGCGCAGCAAAACTATTGCAACATTTCATAAACGACGAGAAGAAAGTTAGATTTGGAGATTGCAGAGAGGATGCATAAACTATTAACGCTGGGTGTTTGAGTCAGCTGGCTGTCAGGCCACGGTATTATACCTATAGATTACTGCATCAACGACATCAAATTGACAGACTTTTTAAGTATGGAACTACCGTTAGTTGGGACGGATCTTAGCTAGAACTGAAGATCTCTACCCTGCAGACGTAGAATTATTTGATATAAAATCCTGCTTGCTCCTGACAGTGATAGCCCAGCAGAGCGACAATACTGGGGTTCTGCTATGAATCGACAGTTGGTGATCCCAAACCTTTGAAAATGTCGACGACGCTAATGGTCTTTTTACGAATCCCGTTAAGGCGACCTTAAGTTGAGACATGTACTCTAACTAAAGCGACTTTAGCCGCAGTTAAAGTCGCTTTCAGCACCCTAATATGGCACTGAGCTTCACCCTAAAATGGTAATATATCCTGCTGCCGCTAAAGTTGTCTGTGGAGCAACTTTAGTCCTGAACGAACAAGAGGACGGATGTCACGGCATTCAAATCTTTGAAAGAACTGTTGAAGCGAAGAAGTACACGTGTAGCTTCGCCAATATGAAAGGGATCTTTGGGCTCGTTGAGTCCATCTAACCCACCTTTATAGACCCCAGGAGCTTGAACGGCATTCGGGTCTTGCTGCCTGGAACGCACAGATACAGCTTCTTTGATAATCATTTGCGAAGCATCCACCACCTCCTCTATATCAAGAGTGATTGTATTTGCATATAAGTCGCTTTACCTACTTTGGTATTTTTACCAGCTAGGTATCATGTATCTGGCTATGTGTAGTGCAGTTTGAATTGCTCTGGACGACTAACAACATGATACAGTTGAAATTAGGGCGGACAAAGCTGTTTCATATAGGTCTGCATGTGCCAACAGTCTTGTGGGCCTCTGCGATACAACATTTCCTCGGACGGTGGGGATTCTGCACACGTTCATTACTGCTTCATGCGAGACGAAGAACAAATAAACACGTTACATTTCACTCCAAAAGCCCGCTTTATTTTCGAAATGAGTGCTTCTCCACTTGACAGTATATGTTGTCCGACTGATGCATTGCTTTCGACTTTCGTACGGTGCCAACGAACACATTACTGTATAGCATAAGATAGACTATTAAACGGCGGAATGGTGTACCCCGGATAGCTGTCAAATTGGAAGCTGGTGCAAAAACCTGTTTTGAGATGCATTCTTGTGGAGGAATTATCTTATCCGAGTGGATGTCCACTCGGATGCATTCTTGTGGAGGAATTATCTTATCCGAGTGGATGTCCACTCGGATGCATTCTTGTGGAAAAATTATCTTATCCGAATGCATCCGAGTGCTTCTTAAACCAAAGGTGAGCGAAAGTTGATATTTGGGCTGATGCTCAACTGTTATTTTTACAAGTCATGAGCTGGATTTTTCAAAGATCTTCTACGTCTAATAAATGCAGAAAGCGCTCTCATCAAGACAGTAAGCTGCAAAATTATTGTTTTCTCACGGCTTCAACTTCCTTTACTTTCACTCTGTGTTTCTTGGGAGTGGCCATCAGTTTTACTGCGCAGCGCCATGGTGAGCAAGCGACCGCTCCGATGGGAAGTTCGCCTGGCAGTCCTCAAGCGGAATTCCAAGTTTCTTGCGCGTAATATTAGTAGCTTTTTGCAGCGAGACACCGCGATTCTCTGCGTGTAACAGCGCTTCCAGCAACTGAACCGCGATCGCATTTCACCTTTCTTGCCAAATGCTTCTTCAGGCCTCGCTGCTTTCAGCATTCGAGGACACGCTTGATTTGCATGCTTCTTCTCCCCCACCTTCTTCGGTGAATTCACAGACTTCCCCGACTCAGGACACCCTGCTACTCGTCCGCTGTGTAACTTCATCACGACAGAGCGAAAGGAACAATGGCAACGAATAGTAGCCGAGAAGGCGATACCATTATGAATTGTCAAATTCACGTCTCTAAACATAAGCAACCGAGTGGTTCCATTGCGGTAGCCTATAGGAACAATCCGAGTGGATGTCCACTCGGATAAGATAATTTCTCATTCTTGTGTCCGGTTAGACTATCCAATTGCCAGATATATACTTGAAGTATACTGTCACGTTATTGATTGTACTGTACAGTACGTGCATGCATTGTACTTTTGCAGATGTTTTTGCAAAACAGGCAAATAATACCCATCTATGCACAAATGTAAAGTCGTAATTCTCCGGATTTTACTGGGAGAGATAGGAGAAACGAAGTGCTGTACATGTACATGACCACAACCGAGGTTGTATATCCAGAATTTCAAGGCCCTGATTGACTGGATTATAGTATCGACCACGATTTTGGCTGATACCGGCGTTTGCACTTTCGCACCGTAGCAGTATCGGGAACACGCTAGAGCAACCGAAAATACACCGTACAAGAAGAGCATTTTCGGTTTGTTTCGGTGTATTTCCGTTTTTTCGAATATATCCGGTTCAACTATGGATTCTCAAAGGCTTTATAAATTATGACAGGGGAAGGGTGAAATGAACCCCGATAAATCTAGCCAAATTGGCAGCTTCGTTTCTTTTAATGCTAGCACTGCCCGTGCCTTCAGGCTATGCCGCTATAGAACATCGGTAGTTGCTCTTCTGTGACACCCAAACCGCTTCAGCATATTTTTTATTCGCTCAGCGACGTCCTTTCTTCCTCCTCGTAGGGCTCGCTTTGGAGATTTAAGTGCCATGACATCCATCTCCAAGTACTTCAGGTTAGAGTTAAAAGCCGTTTTATTTTCGGTGTGTCTAACATGATCCGCAGTACAGGGACTGTCTAAGGAGGGCCATTTCCAAAAAAAACCAATTGGTTTTTTGTACGTGATTTTTTTGGCTTTGATAACTTCAACGCAGCAGTAGACGAAAGCGATCATAGCACCTGACTCTAGACTGTAGATTACCACCATACTTGCCAGCGCGGCTATACCGCTTGGCCACACATGTACAAAAGCGGAATAGGTATTGAATAAAGGCTTTCAAGTATGCCATGCGTTCTCCTATTCTTCATTCTTATACTTGACTTCTGCCTCAGACTCCCCTCGACTTCTTGAACGCTCTGCTACTCGACCTCGCAATGGCTGTTCATGACGACCCACGCACCGCCAACACGGTACTCAGTGTACAGGGTTTCGAGATCCCGCCTCCGCCACAGGATACGTTTCCGTCCGAAGCCGAGGCGCTTGCTGCTGTTCATCGCTGGACGAGAGACTACAATTTCAACATGACCAAGCGCCGTGCCTTCTACACCGATGAGGAGAAGACGATCGCGTGGAAGCGTGGTTTGGATTGCGACCGGACAGGTTCGCTTAAGCAGACCCAGCGTCTCCCGGATGGCGACCGCGTGCGGACAATGAGAGGCTCTAAACGAATGGGGTGCAAAATGAAGCTGGTACTCAAGGCAGTTTCCAAGGACGATCCCTATGGGCCTTGGGAGATTGTCCACACGCCAAACGGTAGTCGCCTTCATAACCACCCCGAGTCGGAAGACGCTCGTGCTCATGCGTGTCACCGAAGTCGTTCTGCAGCTACCGAAATTGACGCATCGGCCAACGCTTCCGTGCAGTCTTTGGTGGAGGCCCAAACTGCTGCTGGTGTGTCTATCGTGAGTATTCGAGCAACGCTTCTCCAAGCAAACCCCGACTCTTTCGTGATCCCGAAGGACATCGCGAACACCAGAAACGCCGTTCGACGTCGGGCGTTGGCCACCAAGACAGCAATGGAAGCTCTGTTTGCAGAGCTAACCGACAAGGGCTTCTTCTACCGCTACGATACCAATCCTGCAACCCAGGAGCTCCGAAATTTGTTCTGGGCTCATCCGGGCACCTCGGCATTGCACCGTCGCCATAACGACATTCTGGTCGTGGATTGCACCTACAAAACCAACCAGTTCAAGGTTCCATTATTCAACACCACCCTTCCACGCCTCCGTCTGCGAGTCGAAGCTATTCCCAGGACGGAAATGTTGTGGTGGTGCCGCCTGTGGGTGGCATCGAAACAGCTGCAGTCACCGATAATTCGACGCAGTACAAGAGAACTACGTCCCTCCTCGATCATGGGGTATGCTGGTTGAAGTGTTGAAAGGTATTTTACTTGTCATTTTATCATTTGCACTGCACAAAGTAACACATACTACTTTTTTATGAACATAATTGAAGTTGAAGCTGTAAGCAGAAAAAAAAAAGAGTTAACAAGGCGTCCATCCATGTTTTGACAGTTATGTTGACCGAAGACCGCTAAACCGCTTAGACCTACATATTTTTGTGAGGCCGAGGAATGTGCGTGCGGTACGAGCTCAGGTTTTTGTACGACATACCGCATACGGAGCAGACTCGAGGTTCACCGGGAAGATCTTCAAACTTGCGCTTCAACCTGTTTTCAGCTCCCTTGGGGTTTGCCGGGCAGTAAACCAGTGCGTATCCTTCGTGGAGAGCTTGGACATCTTGAGACCACAAAAATTGCAGTCATACGTCCGCGGCAGGACGCTAGCGACGGCATCAGGCTCCCAGTTCATCTTCGCATACGTCAGGTAGCAGTGTAGACGATAGTTGACAACCGTGTGCGGCATTCCGTTGTGGATGAGGTCTCCACGAATGACAATAGCAAATCCCATAGGAATAGGAGCTCCGCGCGCCTTAGAATCGTCTCGATCCTTGTAGCACTCCTCATACACTCACAGGCTTGTACCCGGCAACAGGGCCAGCACCATGCTAGCAGGGACACGCTGTTCACGGGCCTTTGCCGCCCCACGGACAACACTCGGCGTGTAGTCCTGGTGAGCCTCCTGTTCCGCCCCACCGGGCAGCGACCGCATGTAGGAGAACACGCCTGGGGTCCACATAGGATCCATACTAGCCGTTGCAGCACGAAGGGAGCGACGTAGCTCGTTGAGTGCCGGCGATGACTCACGCGGCGCAACGCGAGACTGCGCCCTGAAGTTATCGTCGGCGGTACCGCCGACTCGCTCGAAAACCGAAGTGTACTCACGTTCTTCGGCCTCCTGAAGAAGCGCAGCGAGCACTTTGTCAGGCAGGCCGAGGTAGATCACTTGATACCCTCGGGCTGGGAGTGCGGGCTTGTTGCGGCTGGACGCCATTGGGAAATGATACGGAAATGCACGCTGTCGAGACGGAAAAGCCACCCTTATGTATAGAGATTTGTATCGGCGGATGGGACGGAAAGGATTTTTTGAGACGGAAAGGTTCCGCGTAAATATAGACTTTTTGTATGGAATCTTGCTGACGACAGTGAGTTCGGCAAGTAGTCAGATAATGTCACCGCTATACGCAATTGGGTCTTTTTTTTGGAAATGGCCCTCGATTTGAAATGGCCCTTAGTTAGACAGTCCCGCAATACAGTAAAAGCGCTCACTTTCGGTACTAGTCAAAAGTAATATCCTCCATCGAACGATAGAATCGTTTTCGACAGGTTTTGAGTTTAGGGGGGAATCCACGCTGACCAGTGAAGCAGTTGGAGCTGAAGCAGGGCTGAACGCCACACCCCAGCCGTTGCTGCCCTCCAGTCATTGTCACGTCCCACACAACAGAATCGGCGCCGAGACCCACACACAAAGCTTATGGGGGGCCTGGATGAGGGTCCAGCAAAAGAGGCCCTCATCCAGAAGGAAACCGAGTGCCCGGCAATGACGCAGCAGGAGCTTGCTGCGTGGGCAAAGCCCCCCCACAAGCTGAAGCGAGCGCCTGGCCAGACGACAATTTCCGACATCCTGCACAAGGCGCCCGCCATCACGAGCAAGGCGTACGGGGACGGCAAGAGACGGAAGCCGCTGAAGGTTACCTCGTTGGGGCTGGAGAAGAAGCTCTGGGGGTGGATACAGCATGTGGAGGAGCAAAATGTCTGTCTATCGAGAGAGCTGATCAAAATGAAGGCCAAGGACCTTCAGAAGGAACTCTGCGACGCGTGGGAACTGCGGTTTGCTGACGGGTGGCTCACTGCATTTGAGCGCCGCCACGGGTTACGCTATCGGCAGCGCCCTGGTGAAGCTGCGTCAGTCGACGCGACTGCTGTATACCTTGGTACACAGCAGCTTCAGGACCTCACCGACCTATACGCAGCTCAAGATATCTACAATATGGATGAAACTGGATTGTGCTATGCGATGGCACCTGCTCGCTCCATGTGCACCAAGGGCACACGTGGCGCAAAGAAAAAGAAGACAAGGATCACACTCGCACTCACAGCTAATGCCGACGGATCCGACTCGCTGCCACCGCTGTTTTTAGGCCGTGCAAAGTAGCCTTACTGCTTCAAAAAGCGCACGGTGGCCCAACTGGGCTTCCAGTACAGGTCCAATCAAAAGGCATGGATGGCGGGGGCTTTTTTTCGCGAATGGCTGCTCAATCTTGATCGCAATATGCGGGCGTCTGGACGGCATATCTTGCTGCTCTTAGACAACGCGTCGTCGCAAAGGCTCGGTGATATACTCTGTACTAACGTGCGCGTATCGACGGAAGCAGCTCCTCTGGGTGTACGACAAGGTCAAGTGCGCAGAGAAGATCGAGAACGATGCGTATGCTGTCGACCAGCTGCAGGCAATGAAGTGGAGCAAGGACATATGACGTGAATTGCAAGACAAGGCGACTATAGAGAACTGCTTCCGCCACACTGGTATCATCTTCAACGGCGTCGATGTGAGAAGCAATAACGTCTCTAGCTACGGGCCTGATGTAGAGGTAGATGATATTATCATTCGTGCTTCGCAGTTGAGCCTTTAGATTATCTGAAAAAAATATAGCAAATCCTAGGATGTGGTCGGACCACGATACCGGAAGGGAGAGCTTTTGCTGTATCGGCCGGTTTTGCAACCCAAGACCATACAAAAAGCAAGTGAGGGTTGCAAACAGACGCAGTGTTGAGGTACTACTATACTAGTACATATAGGCGATGGGTTTCACTGATGCTATAGGACCGTTCTCGGACCAAGCGGAGCGTATGCGTGTCTAGATGAAATTGCTGCCAGATAGACACGTACTTACCTAGCAGAAATTAGCGGCGCATGATACAGTTTATGCAACTCCAAGGCTCGAGCATCGGTCACGATGGTCGGGACCTAGTATTTCATGCTGTCACTTGGATCTACCTATCTGTTCTATTTTGTTTTGAAGTGAGGTACAAACCCTAACATTAATGGCATTTAGTTTTCCTAACGCCTCCTAATGCCCGATGCCTTCCAACGCCATTACTGCGTCACTCAGCTGCCGCAGCCAGCTTCGTTCTCCGTACGGGTGTTGCCTCCCCTCCCCATGATTACACGATGTCCGTGTCGGACCTCAACGTGTCCAGGCTTTGTACCTATCTGTTCTAGCTGGTCGAGCAGCGCGCAGTTAGAACAGAGAGCTAAGGCCACGCCCGGTACGGGACAGGGATGTTGGTGGGCACTGCAAGCGCAAAGAGAATGTTACTCTGAATTAACTATTCTAATAGCTACTTGCTTTACATCTAGTAACTTGTACCTTAGGCTTTGGCACTACAGTACTAGCGCAATACTGAGTAAGTGCATTCAATTGCGCACTTGGTAGCTGATATGAACAGGTTGGCGACGACCCGGGTCAAGGATCACATTGACGCTGGAGCCATCAGTGATCGATCCAGAGGATTCTCCGACCGCAGCGGCTCAGCTAATGAGCGCAGAGGTCAAGATGGCCGTCCATTCAACTCGGCGGAGCGTCGCGACCACCGAGATCGTCGAGACAACTGGCCTCGCTGCGGACCATGCGCTGCTTGCGGGGGTGAAAGCCACTCAGCCCACTTCTGCCGTAAGAGTTGCAAGTTCTGCAAGCAAGTCCACCCTGATGGACGTTGAGAAATGTTCCTTCGACTGGAGAAACTCACCAAGTTCGTCAGGACGACTATGGATAAGTCAGCTGTGCCCGCTGACCTCCAAGACATCTTTGAGCCGAAAGATTTAAACTCAGCGGCCCGCCAACACTAACTGGGTTGGATAATAACGGGCTGCACAGTTAGTTGAGTCTGCAGTCGAAGCGAATTACGTGTTCGCCTTCGCGGGCGAAGCGCAACGGCCCGAGATGTGGAAAAAGAGATGCGACGGATTTGAAAGTGAAATTGACAGAATTAGCGGACTCAGCGATCCAGAGGAAGATCGCCGAGTCCCCACAACGAAAGCAGTGGGATGACCGCTCCAAGATGGTGAAGCTACACGCAGGAGAACGCATGGGGTGGTGGTCAGCACAAAAATTTGATCGCCGAGTCCGTATGCGTGCTCTCGTGCGGGGAGCGGTGAATGACGAGAGGACGAAGATCCTGCTCGACACTGGGGCGAACGTCTCTGCGATTAGCGAAACGTTTGCGAAGCGACTGCGGTTGAAGCGGTACGCAAACAAAGATGCAGATTGACGTTCAGGGAATCAGCAAGAACAAGGTCCCCATAACGTCGAGAGCAGTGGTAAAAGTGACGCTCGGCTGGCAAGTGGTGTACGAATTTGAGGTATGGATTATGTCGCATCACGCAGGAGTTGACCTGATACTGGGAACAGATTTCATGATGCCTGCTGGCATCCGGTTGGGTTTGTATAACTCAACGGCGAAATTACCTGATGAAGTGGTCATCCCGCTCGTCAAGTAAAAAAACGCCGAACTCAGCGCGCCGTCCTATGGTAGTCATGTTATAGGTGGTCCTTCGGAAATACTGACTATTCCAAGTCGACTGATAGCTGAGTTCAAGTTTAGACGTCGCCAACCTGAAGAATCGACCCACGAGTTGTGGGTTCGACGGACGAAAGATTGGATCCCGACGGTGACGCACAACACCAGTAGAAGACCCACTCGTGTGATGATCACGAGTACAATTTGCAGACAAACATGGTGCTCAGCCCATTTTCCGGTGCTACTATGAGCGCCGTATGGTGAGCTACCACCCGATTCTGGATATGTACGACTGAACTCAGCGAAAACCCGAGACTGGCAGGTCCTGGCATATGAGTCAGCACTCGATAAAGACTTACTCCGGAGGGAGCAGCAGTTATATGCTGAATGGTTAGCTCGCCAACCCCCAGCAGTGGAACGACGACCGTACCGCATCCCAGAGAAAGTGATGAGTCGGCCAAGTAGAGGCTCACCAACAGGACAAGCTGAGCTGACGTGCGCTCAACGATGGGAACGACTCCATATGAACAGGTTGGCGACGACCCGGGGCGTCGCAAAACAAGTGAGTAAACTATTTTGTTTGGAAGAGGACCCGCCCACACCTACATTATCTCTCCCGGCAGGATGTCGAGCCCCTCGCAGACCGTGTAGCAGCGACGTTGAGGTGGCGCTGGTGGTCCATGCAGCGAGCCAAACGACGTCCTCGGAAACACCCCCTCCATGTCAGCAACCGGTCAATCGTGTCCTACTTCATCCCAGTGCGTACCAGCGCGCCTGGAGCAGCGAGGATTGCGCCTCTGAAGTCAACCGTTCCCACTTCGAGTAGCGAATCAATCGCGGTGCATGACGCCGCCGTCAGAACGGCCACAACGACTGCCTCCTATGGTGTGATACCCCAAAGGAGGCAGGAATGCTTTAGGTACAGGGCTCGGTAGTAGTTTTCAAAATAGTAGCGATAGCAGTGATAATATTACTGATAGTGATTTAGATATAGATATAGTCGTGCACTTGCTGAGTAGCAGTGATATATTCGAATATATAACTACTATCGTGGGAGAGCTTCAACCAGCTGGATCTTCAGCCGACGCACGCAGTGGGTGAATCTCCGCCCCCCCCCTTTTATTCATTTCTCTGGCTTCCAAGGCACGATGAAGTGCGCTAAAGCAGACTGCACCTGGGGAAACCTGGAGGAAACATCGCCTTGTACCGCCTGCGGACGGCAAGTCCATCACTTGTGCAGTAACGAGCTCTGCACTAAAGCAGAACTCTCCCAGATGTAGATGGATACAGTTCTTGCATGCTTATTTACGGCATCAAGACCATTCACACGTTCAATTCAGGTTTGGCAGCGTCAGTTGCGTCCTCGAGATCATCGGGTGGTATTGCAGAACACACAAAGTCGTCAGATGTGGATCCAAACAACAAACACAACAATCGTCGAGTTAGTTGGTGCTTGTTGGCCTGTGCTGAGTTGTCCCCAGCGGTTCGGCCCTTCCGAGACAGCAGTTGCTCGCCTTCGTCGAGACCTGGCAACCAAGCCAATCCCTCCGGAGGTCAGCTGAGTTCAGCTGCCTCCGTTCCTCCCGTGCCCTCCACCAAAGGGTGGACGACGGCGCGCTAGCGCTTTTACCGGTCACCGAGAGCAAAGGCTTCTCGGCTAGAAGAGTAACGGTGCCCGGGCTGTACGGTGTACTGACTCGCTGGACTCAGCGAGATTTCGCTTTCACGCTTGGCGAGACACGCCCTTCCCCGGGCCGGCCATGATCTCTTGACGCTACCAGTCAACATCCTACAAGCTATGCCTCTCGGATGTCAACGACAGACATAATCCAGCCCGTGCAGGGACTTACCGGAGAGTGTACACTTGTCTTGGACTAGGAAAATTCTGCTCTATTTATCTTATATCTTTCGGGAGCCTTCAAGAGGCTCCTCCTAATGCTTACTGTAGTCCTATACAAATATCAAATGAAATGAAGTGGTTTCGGATCTCGGCCGACTCCTCGCCGAGCTCCATATTAACCGCTCAGCTAGCTAGCTGAGATCTGCCCGTATTATATCGCTGAGTTCGGACTCAGCGGCTCACCGAGTTCCGGAACTCGGCGGACGGTACCGTAAATGCTCCAATTATGTCCTGGTTCTTGAGTGGACCGCCGATTTGACGTCCACTACACCACAACTGCCCCGGTCATGACACGAGCCGAGCTGGTGAGTGACTTGACCTAACTGGTGTGTCTCTTCCTGTCACTTTGCCACACGCACTCCAGCCATAATCTCGTCACCACGCTAAGTCGCTTCGCGCTACTGCCTCCATCGCCGTCGAGAAGGTGAGCTCTGCTGACCTCCGCTCAAGCTGTTGGTCCTGATCTAATCTCGGCGTTTGTTCATATCGGCTCTCATAACTCAGCTTTTAGCCCAACACCCAGCCGAGCTCATCAACGCTGATGAGTGCTGCCTCTCGGTCGACACACTCAGCGACCTCAGCCCCTTCCGCGGTTGACAGCACCATGTCTTCCGACGAGCTAGGGGTGATTCTCGACCGCGGCCGGGTTCGTCCGCTTCTACTTCTCCGAGCCTCCGTGGCTCAGCTGCATTGGTTGCGGATAACTCGGCGGAAATCGCTTCTCCATCGAGTGGGCTCACTGACTCCACCTACCAGAATGGGTGTGTGGACTCCGCAACTTCGCAGCCACTTCAGGCTGACTCCGTAGAGTCCTTTGATTCACCGGCACCTCAGATATATTCCTTCGTTGATATGGTCTTGCGATATTAACAGAGTCTAACTCGTTGTCGTTCGTCACTAGGTCGCACCTCTCGCTGAGCATCCGCCGCTTTGTAACGTGCCGAGCAGCAGGCGTCCGAAGGCACCCACGATTGGCGTCGGTGCGGGTCCACGACGCTCCGCTCTTCGAGAGTCCGGATGAGCTCGACGAGTTCTTGCAGCGTTTATCGCCGAGTCCTGATCGAGCCGAAGCTTCGTCGCGTGATCCTCGGCACCGCCGGATTCAACCGGCCAAGCCTTCCAAGCCAAGTCCACGCTCCATTTTGCATTTCCGTTCGAGCACGACCGAGATTCTGCTTCCTAAGGATCCTGTTTGGCGAACTCAGCGTCGGACGGATGACCCCGCCGCGCAACCTGTGTCGCCGAGTTCTCCCGGTATCGACGACGCACAGGCTGAGTCGCCTGGCTCTTTGCCAGCACGGAGTGCAGCGTATTCGCCTCTCCGCACGCCTACGCCGAGTCCTCCGAAGAGTCCCGTTCCTGTCGAGTTTCACTCAGACGGGTTAATGACAGCTGGCGTCCCTCCGGCGAGCGCCGCTGAGTCACAGATCCAAGATCCCAGTCCAGAGTCGTCTCCAGCTGGGTCTTGACCATCCGCGCTGGAAGATAACTCGGCTAGTTCAGCTGAGTTGGCGAATTCCAAACTTCCTCCACCCTCGTCTATCACCGAGTTCTGGAACCGGCTCCAAGCTCGTGACGTGGATCGCTCATTGGAGGATTTGGATCGGACTCGGCTAGTGGCGTACGCGCTCCTCCGGCCTCCTTGCTCAACCGACTACGCTTCTCGGCATGACTTCCTCTCCGCTTGCTCACCCCGTGAGCTATTAGCCATACTTCAGCCCTGCCCCGCCATGTTCTTCTCAAGTCTCGTGGATCTCCATGTTCAGGTCGGCAAGCTGAGTCGAGAAAACTAGGCGCTGACTCGGCGTATGGACTCGGCTCTTGCCAGCTCAGCTCGTTTGGAGCAAGGTTTGGCGGTCGTCGTGAGGGAACGCGATGAATGCAAGAAGAATGCATTCCGCAACACGGAGCTGATCTCTTCCTTCCGTAGGAATGTGGTTCGCCTGGAATGTCAAGTTCGCGAAGCGCCGTTATTCATACCGGCGTAGTCGGCTGTGTTGACTGTAGTCGTCGAAAGTTGCGCACTCGCAGTGATCTCAATGATCCAACTTGAGAAGCTCCACAGTATCCATGAACAGCTTCCGTAACCTCCATACTTCTCAGTCTTCGCAGATCAATCAAAAGACAGCACATATCCTTTGAAATCCCGATGGACATGAGCATACCGGAGTTCGGGGTCAAGCCGGACCGTCGCTGAGTTCTTCGACGGCGGAGCGATATGTGCCAACGACGCCTCGAACCCAATATGTGGTGTAATTGATGCTTGCAGCAACTGAGCGAAATCGACATCCCGTTCACGGACTCGCTTTACCTTGAGGTAGTAATGTGGTAGCAACACGGCAAAGCTCACCGCCCGTCCGTATAGTGATTTGGACGTAAACACCCATTCCAGCGTGGTAAACCAGGTGTAGACGTGAAGCACTTTCCCGCCAGGAGTGTGTGACCAATTTTCAACAAATGGAGCAGGGCCAACACTTCCTTCTCAGCTGGATGATAGGTGACCTCAGTCTCTTTGAGTCCGCGGCCCCAAAACCGAACTGGATGCAATTTATCCTCATGAGGTTGCATAAGCGTGCTATTCAGCGCCCACTCGTTTGCAAAAAGCATGATGTGAAGCACTTTCGCGGAGTTAAAGTGGCGAAGTATCGGCGCGTGCGCTACCTTAGTTCTCAACTCGGCGAAAGCTGCTTTAGTAGCGCTGAGATCACCTCCATTCGTGAAGTCGTCTTCTCTAACTTGATAGAGGACTGCTCCATATACGGCTAGGTTTTGGATGAACCGATTGTAATAGTTCAGTGCACCCAAGTACGCTTGCATCCCTTTCTTGGGATTTGGAAATGGTAACTCAGCTATCGCTGCCAACCTCTTCGGATTTGCTGCAATCCCACTCGGCGAGACTTCGTGAGAGAGGAAATCTACTCGTCACTGCACAAATAAGCTCTTGGTGAAGCTGATACTGATTCTGCACTTGGCAAACCTCGTCAAGAGGCAATCAAGTGTAGCGAAACAATCCTCGAACGTCTTCCCTCCGAAGCAAATATCGTCCACGAATGATCTGCGTTGGAAAACAGGAGTGAGTGTCGACTCGTCTGGTTCGCCTCGGCCGAACATGTCACCGTCCGGCCCGTCAATTAGATCTTGTACTGGGTCAGATCGAGCGATTGCGTGATGGTCAGCGTCGAATTTGGTAGCGGAACTCGGCTGGGTCGGACTCAGCGGGATTGACCCTGGCTGGGATAAATCATCTCGATGTTGCTGCCGCAGAGTAGCTGTTGTCAACTCTGCTAATCGAACTCGTTCAGCATGCACACACCAACCTCCTCGTGGTTGTACGTACCCCCAGAGAGCATTATCAATGAGGCGTTGGTAAATCATGGGTGCATTCTTCAGGCCAAACGGCATACGAAGCCACTCAAAGTGACCCAATGCACAAACAAAAGCCGAGATTCGTCTCGCTCGTCGAGTCATCATGACGGCCCAAAATCCGCTCGCTGCATCCAACGAACAGAACCACAAGTAGCTTTCTAGTTCGGTGAGCAAGTCATCGACCAGTGGCATCGCGTACTCTATGATCGCTGTGATAGCGTTTACCATCTTGTAGTCAATGCACAATCGAATGTCAACTCCGTTCTTCTTGAGAACTATCACAATAGGTGAAGCCCAAGGACTATTCGAAAAGGCAATCAATCCTGCCTTCAATAAACCTTTCAGCAGGTATAGAGCTTCGTCAGGTGCCATAGAGGTATCCGCCGAGCTCGCTGTTTAATAGGTTGATGTCCTTGTACATCGATATCGCATACTGCACCGTAGGCTGGCGGCGGAAGACCGTTACCACTGACAATCATAATGTTCGCTCGTTTCTTCAATAGCGCCACCAGCTTCTGACTTTCTTCAGGAGTATGAGCCGCGCACACCACATTAGCGCTCGTATAGTCAAGAACAGTAGGCGTCAGATCAGTTAGATCTGGCAAGAACGCCAAGGTGTGTGCGTAATCTTCCAAATCAATCACGTTTGCTTCATTCTCGAACTCGGCGGGTGCGGTTACCTCCTCACTGGATGACTTGGCCGTTTTTTCTTCACTGACTACCATAGCTGTAGCAAACCGAAGTCGTAAATCTTCCTCAGGGTCATTATCCAAGGCTGCGTCGTATATCTTAGGTTCGTCGACGAGTACTCGGTCCACTTCAGTTTGAGCGGTGCCCCTGTCGGAGTTAGCACCCTCCGTTGGTGAATTCATTGACACAGCTGAGTCCGCAAATGTACTCGCTGAGGTCGTGGACGCAGCTAACACAGCGGTGCCAGACTGTAAATCCGCTGAAACCAAGATGTTGGCGAACTCAAATGAACCCAGTGGTGCGCCAGCTGAGTTGACGAACGCAGCCAACCTCGCTGGATCCGAGGACTCGGCCGTGTCAAACTCAGCTGGGTGCAAGGACTCAGCGGGCTCAGCTGAGTCTACTGGCGCATCCGCTAAGTTCGAGTTATGGTAGCCGCCTTATCGGACTCCCTACCATCCTCATCTGATTCACTAGACTCACCCACAAAGCGGTCGACAAGCAATATACGTGCGCTTCAAACATTCAGTAGGGTACCAAACCAGGTTGCACAACATGTCAATCGCCAGGCCACTTTAATAGCGGGAATTCCCACACTCTACCGCTGTTAAGCTAATAGTGGTATGAAAGGCGGTTTCAAAAAAGGTAAGATGAGGGAATGAAGTAAGTATAGTAAAACTAATATAAATGTATTGCAATGCTTGGGTCAAATTCTGCGCAGGTCAACTCGTCACCTTTTGGGTCAAATGCAGGCCAAATCGACCATCCATTTGACCCACACCGAGGCAGGCTGTGCTTTTCAGTTGTGTTGTACTTTCATAATTGCATAATCACAAGGTTCGATCCAATAAATATTATAGGAGGTGAATGCATAAGTAACAAGCCTTTTGCTCAGAAAACGTAGTACATACAGCCCTGGCCAATTTAATACCTGTGGAATCTAATACACATGTGTACTTAATCACTTATCGATCCACCAACTCGGTAGTCAAGCTTAACTATGGAGCTAAATTAATACCTGTCAAACCTCAAACTTAATACTCGATTGGGAATTTTTCAATACATTTGCTATGTAAAATTTGCGCTTTTATACTTGTTTAGCACCACAGATCAGTGATCAGTGCAAAATTTACATAGCAAATGTATTGGAAAATCCTCAATTGACAAAAAACTTCGGATCAGATTCTGCGTACATGTAATCTAAGACCCGCACCGGTCTACAATGGGGCTTGATTGAGTGCCTAATGATGAACGGTTTTCGCAAGTCTAAACTGTCTGCATTGTACTGCCGTGAACAGAGCCAACTCGCCCTTGGCTTTCTCTACTAACTTTGTTCAGAGAGAGATATGAGTTCTTGTCGTGCTATTCGAAGAATTTCGCTTCTACTCGTCCGCCACACTGCAATTGACAAATCAATTTGTAAGGATTGTAATTTAAGAAGACTTTTAGGATGGCGACTGCGGACTCTCTTAGGTGTGTTTTGAGCAAATCAGGTAACGCGGATGTGAGCGGAACTTCCTGTCATGGACGAGATGTCCACGGTAAAGCAAGTTACGGAGCTACGACTGGGAGAGTGTGCTCTCCACTCTTACAGGTCCCAAATGGCATTCGGGTCCCTCTGTTGTCTAATCACCCTGTTGTACTTAATAGGAAGTGTGTCCACCGATGGTATTAAGTTGGCCAGGGTTTTCTGTACGCCTTTGGGGCGTGCACCTAGATGGGCCGTTGTCTATCGGGTGGTGTGGGTTCGAGTCCCTCATATGTAGTGGAGCTCGATGCTCTAAGTAAGTGTCGTGTGTAAATCCTTCGCCAGATCTGAGACATAACCTAGCGTTCAGGTCGCTCGTCACACCTAATTGGTGAGCATCTCATATGGATCAGACTGACTGCTGCAGCGCGGTAATAACCCACGTGTGAATTTGGTCGCTAAGTCGTTTGGCGGGCGGTTGATGGGATTATTCCCTGAGCACAAACGTTCTCGATTGGCAAGAGCAACCTACTTTATAAAACATTTTGACCAACCAACGAGTATAGTAAAACCAAGTCAATGTTTTATAAATACAGATAGTTCTAAAAGCAAAATATATTTGGGCTCCAATTATAAAAATGGGAACTTTGAGGTTCCAGTCGGCACTTCATTCTTCAGTACCCTGGAGACATCGACACAACTAAACCATCGTCCGAATCTGAATTATCAGAATCAATACCACCGGCTTCAAGATCAGACTCACTTTCAAAGTCAATGCCTGACTGGAAACTCGGCGCCAGCTGAGGATCAGCATGAGCTGGGGCACTGGCTCTGCGGTCCGAAATGTCGGCAATCGAGCGAACATTTTCGCGACTCTGTTCCTCGATGACACTGATGAAATGAATGACATCAGGATGCGCATTCCCGAAAGCCTCATTGAGGGTACGGCTGTACCGCTCAAGGGGGTTGTTCGTCCGGTTGACGATGTCTTCATCAAGGCCGTTCACATTCCACTACACATACTTGAACTTCTTGATCCAGGTTTTCTTGAAATACTTCCTGAACGACTTCCATTTGTCATTAAAATACTGGACACCCTGGTCTCCGCAGTAGCGCCTGATCATTCTCGAACCCTTGGGATCCCTCGAAAGACGATATCGCAGCGGCGAATCCCGGTGAGCAAGTCGATGCATCCGTCCCGCATGGCTAAATTCACTTCATCCTCAGTGATCTTTAGCTTCAGCATTTTCCTGCGCAACGCCTATTTGAAATGAAAGAGACAACCCACAATTATAGTCTGGAAACTGGTTCTGGACAGACTTGATCATTGCGAACTCAAAATCGCACACGATGTGAGCTGGATCAAGCTTCTTTTTAAAAGCGATGAAGACGCAGTGCAGCAGGTGTTCATAAACTTAAGCCGTCTTTCCAGAAGTTAGCGCGTATAAAATCGGCAAGTAGAGCCCGGAAATTGGGTCGTACATCATGATGATTACCAACTGGAAGAACCGAAAAGGTAGACATGTGTAGGTTGCATCAATGAAGAGTGAGCACCGGGGCTGCCCCAGGCGGTCCAAAGTTGCGGGTGGGCCCAATCAATCACCCGATGGAGAACTTCAAATTCGTAATATGTGAAGTGAAACTGGAAGAACTTGAGACCGGGGCTGTTCTTGACTTCACATAGTGGTTCCGTCTCTAGCCACCCGTAGATCACCCGGCCAAAATGGTTCACTCGAGTTCTGTAGAGCCGACCCAAAATCTGCTTCTTGGTAGCACCTTGGACTATCACGTTGTCATCGCCATAGAACCGATCTCGTATAATCTGCCACACTTGTCTTGGCGTGAGCGTCACGTCCTCGATGCCAATTTTATCCGTGACAACGAGCATTTGCTGCTTCCAATTCACGAAAGTGGATATTGGTCCAGTCAGCACTTGACACATTTCCTGGACGCAATCGTGCTTATGGGTCCCTTGGACAACCGCTCCCAATTGCGACACATACATCTTGATACAGCAGCCAGTCCGCCGATACGCTCTGCACCGATAGCTTTTCGTGTTAGTGCCATAGTACCACGCGTAAGGGTAACCTTGATAAGTCACCGATTTGGAGCCTTACACGCTCGTCATGTCACGAAGTTCATCGTATTGAGTCGTATCGCCGACTTCAACTTCAACTTGGCTCACCTGCGGGACAGGACTGGGTGATTGGATTGGTAGAATCTCGGTGGATACGGACGAGACATCGCTCATGTCGGACACACTGCTGCTGTTGGAATGCGTCGGCTCGTAGAGAAAGTCGTGGAGCGGTTGGTGCTAAGCCATGGTGCCGGGCTTAGAGGTTCGTGATGGTGGTACTGGGTGCTGAAGACTTGACAAATTTGAGAGTAAGTAGATCATGAGGCTACTACAACAGTCGTACTATAGTTAGTGAAGCATTAGAAACTTGCTCAATCTCACCTACACTGTGCATGATTATACTGCATGATACTACGCAACCACCGCGGTGTGGTGCTGTCTATGAGCGATATTTTAAGCGCCAAGTAGAGCTGCATGCGACGTGTAGCAGTAGCTTGATCCCAAGTGAGACAAGGTAAAACGGATACTAACTTTAGCCCCTGCCAGTCATGATAAAATTCGTTCATCATTTGACCCAAAAAGTGAGTTGCGCATTAGTTGACCCAAAAAGCGAGTTGAGCATCAGTTGACCTACTGTGACGGGGTGTCACACGACCTATTGGTACTGATACCCCTCTACTGTATCACATTTATCAGCAGCAGCAACGATTACAGATTCTAATTGAAGCGCTATTGGTAGACTTTTCGTCCAATGATGCTCATCCAAAACCGGATTTTATGGCAAACGGTTTCATCCGGATTCAATTCGAATCGAAACCGATTTCGTGCTTACAGCATGCAAAAGTCCCTCAGGCGGTCAAAGCATTCCAGCCACCACGCGATGGGCCCTTGTGACTATTCGTCGTCTTCCACCGCCACTCTATTACTGATTTGTTATAGTATTATACTAAATAGTTATTGACCTCGCAAGCTAGCTCACATTAAGCTTGA